>PVJH01010457.1:0-73823 GCA_004026705.1 Nesogale talazaci
CCAGCTTATGGGACTAAGAGATACCAAAGGGATCAATTATCAGGTTTCAAGAACTAATAATCATAACATTATATGCTCACTTTCCTGATATGATCACTGATGACAAATATGTACATAAACAAATGTGGTGGAGAAAGCTGATGGTGTCCGACTATCAAATGATGTGCGTCTGTGGTTTTAAAGACATGAAGGTGGATAAGTGGCCATCTAGCTAAGAAGCAAGCCACGTGGAAGAAGCATAACAGTATGTATGACCACAAGGTGTCAAAGGGATCCGGTATCAAGCATCAAAGACCTAAGCGATATATCATTATTACTGAGGGGGAGTTCAGATTGGGAGCCCAAAGCCCATCAATAAGTGAAGAGACATCCTCTTACAGAGGGGTTGTAGTGAGGAAACGAGCCAGTCTAGGTGCAGTGTAGTAGCAATGAAATGTTCTCAAATGCTTCCTCCCACCGACTATCATTATCCCAATTCTGCCAGACAGATCTGGCTAGACCCGGGCATGCACATTGGAGTCGAAAACGTGGATTTTAGGATAGATAATCCCTTGAGACTAGTGGGGAGTGGTGACACTTGAATGGTGGAGGGATGGTGGAGTAGAAAGGGGGAACAAATTTCTCGGATCTGCGTGTGACCTCCTCTCTGGGGTGTGCACAATGGGAGGGGGGAGTAGGTGAGTGAAGTGACACATTATACAGTGTAAGATATGAAGAGGTAATAACAATTTGTAAGTTATTGGAAGTTCATGGGGGAGGAGCAGGGGGAAGGGGAAATATGGGAAACTGGAATTGAAATAATAAAGAACTAGCGGAAAGAGGGGAAGAGGTGTTCATGCTGAAGGGGTTCAAGGAGATAATGTAGATGAATGTAGCAACATGTGTACAAATATGCTTAATACAAATGATGTATTAAATGTATGAGTCCCCCCCCCAAAAGAAAGTCCTTTTATATTTGTAATATAGGCTTTTCATAAAAAAAAAGAAAGAAAAGAAAAAGAGCTGCTTGATTATGTACAAATTTTAGCCAAATTTTTGAGGATTCTTTTACAAAAAACTCTTCTGAAATTCTAGGACATTCATCCTGTGATAGAAAGTAGGATTTCAAAGGATCAAAATTCTTTTGACAACTGGCAAAAGAGCTAACCAGCACGTTTTACTGTATCCAAGTATTTTCTGATATTTCACTTCTGGAGTTTCACAAATTCTTTAAGCATTTCAACGTGCACAGTGTATATAGAAATAAGAATATATTTTAATAACACTATTTTCAACATACATAGGCAACAAGTCAGCAGCTGTTTGAATGGTGTTATGTATTATGTGTGCTGCAAAGCCAACACCAATAATGTTTAGATTAAGGTTTTCGTGTAATTTATAAAAAATATCATTTGTACCTCTCCTCCAAAATTTGTGTTCATGTCGTTTGTACAATATGTAATCATTTTATGTTTTAATTTTTCCCCAAAATATTAATAATGGAACTGAAAATTATTTCAGAAGTTTCACTGGGCAAAGAAATGAAATCTAAAATTCTAATTTTATTCTAGTTTCTGAATCAAAAAATCTAATAATGGTTGGAAATTACTTTATATCCTTATGATTAGAATTAGATGTGTCAGAATATATGGAAATAAAATTATTTTTTTCTAGATTTTTGTTTAATTCTGAAAATGCATATGGGGAAAGCACATTACACACAATAGCCTTGGATTTTGTTCTAGCACAGGCAAGTTTTTTGTTGAATAACTTTTTGACAACTTGTGAGGTACAGTCCATAGATCCAAAGGAATGATTGTGATTAATAGCATGAAAGACATAAGTCTTTCTGCTAATGCTAATTTCTTTTTTTTTGTTTCCATAAGTTGTTTTCAAAAAAATTCCTGTATTTTGGAAGAAGGTGCAGCAGCATTTAAATATCTTTTATATGTTTGTGTCTCCAAGTGTTTTGAAATATTATTCTTCCCACCATGTGAAATAGAAAATTCGCCATTGCATTTCTCACATTTTACCATGTAATCACTTTTGTTTTTTTAATAAAAGGGAATTTACTTCTTAGATCATCATTGAATTTCCTTCCTCTTTTCTTACTCATTATATTAAAAATCTAAAAAAAATAATTTAAAATTATATTATAAATTATTATATGCACATTGCTTAAAAACACAGTAAGTAGGTACATAATTACATGAAGATATTTTATTGTTAGTTTATAAATTAAATTAATTTGATTGTTATAATTATATTTTAAAAATTATTTTAATTTTAATACTGTATTTCTTTCTAAATAATAAAACTACTCACTTGTATTATTTTTCCTCTGAATTTGCCATAGTGTAAGTCATAAGTGTCACTTTCAAGGCTGGTGCTAGACTTTTTGCCGCCACTATAAAATATAAATAATATGAGTACTGCCTGCTAAATTCAAGAAAATTTATGTATTTGTGAAATAAATAAATTACTTACCTAAATTATCTAAATAGCTGATTTGTTGACATCACTTGTTTAACTAGAACTAGCATGCTGTACTATGTGCATCATCTGAGAGACAGATACAAAATATTTTCATTGTTGCTAATACCAAACAATGCCATTGTTCATTAAGTCCAAACAATGGTGGTCAAATTCTAACAACTGATCAACAATGCAGAGTTTGATAAGCAGTTCTTGATAATCAGTTCTCAAAAATTATTTGTTATTATTAAAGTTTAATACTATAAAATTAACAAAAATAATATGAAACTCATATCCTGGCAAAATAGCCACATGGCCGCCCCAAACCATATATTCCCTTCCCGTTCTCCTGCCATTCCCCAGCTTGTTGTGCATTCTTTCCAAAAATCCGGACTTTTTAAAAAAGCTCCAGGACGTGGGACAAATTGTTAAAAATCGGGACTGTCCTCCCAAAGCGGGATGTCTGGTCATTTTACCCTTGATCCATATTAGTAAGAGCAGTACAGTAGGCTTCGATGGCTGTGGTTGGCAACCATCAGATTTTCTAGACTGCAATCTCTATGGAAGGCAGGAGGTGCCCTGGTGGTGGTGTGTATTAGCCTTTGGCTACAACCCGAAAGGACAGTGCTTTAAACCCACCAGCCACTCGGCAGGAGAAAGGTGAGGTAGTCAGCTTCCACAAAGATTTACAGCTGTGGAAGCCCTAGGAGCAGTTCCACTCTGCCCTAAAGGGTACCTTGAGAGCAGTCAGTGTGTTTTTACATCTTTACGGAAGCAGATCACTGTGTTTCTCTCCCTCAGAGCTGCTGGGTGGATTCAAACCACCAACCTTCTAGTTAGTAGCTGAGTGCTTAACAGCTGTTTCACCAGGGTTCCTAGAAATATTGCAATATAATTAAGCCAAAAGCAAAATAGAAATGTAAAAGTCCAGCCAACCCAAACAAAACATTCTTAAAAATACCATATCCTTAAAAAAACATATATATTCACAGCTTTGCTCTTAGAAAAAAATTGATTTTTATGTATAATGTCAAGAACATAGTGCATGGCTTAGCGGATCCTGAAGATGATAGATAATCAGAACAGTGGTGAACATCCCATCTATCGGGCAACTTCTATGTGCTAGATATAATACCGGCCGCTATGCTAGAAACTTGCCCGTTCAATCAACACATATTTATTGAGTTCCAGGTACCACAGGAAGTGTTGAGGGCATGGGCAATGAATAAAATAAATAAAATCTCTGCCTTCGCTGCACTGCCAGTATAAAAGGGACACAGGAAATAAACTCAATAAATAAGCAAACGATATCAAATCTCCTGAGTTCAGTTCTTCAGGGAGGCAAAGACTAGGGCAACAAAAGCTACAGGGATAACAATTTATTTGGGAGATGCACCTATGGGGTGGAGAAAAGGTCAGAGAGGAGAGAGTTGGAGAAAGATGAGCAGCAAATCCGTTCAAGGGAAAGAGGAGCAGCAAATCCATTCAAGGGAAAGATGAGCAGCAAATCCGTTCAAGGGAAAGAGGAGCAGCAAATCCGTTCAAGGCGTGCTGTGCAGGCTACAGCTTCACCCTGAGTTGTCAAGAGGCCAGCGGTTTGCCCCGTCTTTCAGTGTGGAAGAATCCCCCGGGAGGGCTGCTTGATGGAATACTATCTTGAGGCGGACACCAAACCCAAACCAGACTCCCTGCCGTCGAGTCAATGCTGGCTCATAGCCCCTCCTGTGGGTTTCCAAGACTATAGCTGTCTATGTCAGTAGAGAGTCCAGTCTTTCTCCTGAGGAGTTGCTGGTGGTTTCAAACTGCTGATCCTGCGGATCACAGCCCCAAGCATAACCATTACGCCACCGGGGAGAAACCTATCAGCCTGGCTCCTTTCCGTTTTCCCATTCCCATAGGGGAAGGTTCACTCCATGAGGAAGTAGCTTCTCTACAACATAGTTGTTTCCAGACTCTGTGGGCTGATCCTGCGAATGGTAGGCTCAGAGGCCAACTTCCGTCCACGTCTAATTGGAGAAGAATAGCTCAGCGTGGCTGGGTGTTGTGCGAGAGAAATAAAGAAGGAGGCAGTCAAGAAGAACAGAAGGTGCAGGAAGTGTCTGAGCTCACATACGACAGGCAAAGACACCCAGCGACCAGAATCACAGCTGAGAACTGCTGGGGAACAATTTTACATAGAATGGTCTGGAACGACCTCAATGGGTTGATGGCATTTGAGTAAGCTTCTGAAAGTGATGAAGTCGGTCGGGGGCTCTCCAGGCATTGGGATATTGAAATTGTGCAGTGTGGGGCAAGGGCACAGGTGAAGATCCATATACATTGAGCCTAAACATTAGAAACTATAAAACAAATGATACTGTTAGCTCCTCTTCTCCTACCTTGACAAATGGTCACTTATGGTTTCAGTTTGAAAATCTGCTCTGAGATGGTCCAGTGTGATCAGAACAGCAATGGTAAGTGTATTTGGTGAATTTGGCAATCTTTACAACTGGACCAATGGGTACCATCATGATAAGCAGAGTAAAGGTCGAATTGGTCAGGGATTTCATCTTGCTTGGACCGACTATCAATGCTGATGGAAGCAGCCATCAAGAGATCACATGTAGCAGATTGGGTAAATCTGATGCAAACAGTCTCTTTAGAGTGCTGAAAAGCAAAGGTGAAGATTAAGGTATGTCTGACCCACGCCATGCTATTTACAAGTGCCTCCTATGCATGTGCAAGCTGGACAATGAATAAGGAAGACCAAAGGAGAGTGGATGCCTCAGAGTGAGGGTTCTGGCAGAGAATGTTGAAAGAACCACAGACTGCTAAAAATCTGTCTTGGAAGAAGTACAACCAGAATGTTCCTTAGAGGTAAGAATGGCAAGATTATCTCACATGCTTAAGACATATTGGCAGGAGAGACTGACCCCTGGAGAAAGACATCACCTTGGCAAAGTAGAGGGACAATGAAAAATAGGAAGGTCCTTGACCAGATGGATTTTCCCAGTGACTTCAACCATCAGAACAGTTTTGAGAATGGCGGTGTTTTGACTCATTGGGACCTAACAACAATATGTGCACCTATGTGTCCTGTTGCTGTGACATTTAATGGGTGAATAAGTTAGAAAACAAAAGCACCCACAGACCACAAATTAAGCATTTTCCCATATATTTATATTCTTTGCCTTCATGTCAACAAAATCCCTAATTATGTTGTTGTGATGATGATTTTTTTCATACTTGGATTTGTTTGGGCAGTTATGCCACAGCAGAGAACCCATCTTGAGTCACTAGAATCCTTAGGTAATTTTTTCATTCAAGTTAGCATAGGGAAACTTTGCTGGTTTCCCTGCTGGTTTTGTGATGGTTAGATTTTGAGTTAACTTGACTGGGTCATAATTCTCAGTGGTTTGGCAATTGGGTCCTAGTAATGCCCTATGGTATGATCGAAAACAATGTAATCAACTTCCTAATGAGATCTACTGTGAGTAGCCAATCAGTTCTAAGAAGACCAGAGTGGGATACAACCCCTTTACTCAGGTCACACCCTGACGCAATTGATAGGAAGTTTCTTATCTACTTGCTTTATAAGGAAAAAGCTTTTTGCTAGTTGGGGATCCTGCATCTGGTTCATCAACCTGTTTTTTTTTAGACTTGAGACAATGGCTTGCCATATTGCCTGCATATCTGAGGAACTATCAGAGGCCTTCTTTAGAACCCCAAGAGAGAGCAAGAATTCCCTTAGGGCTAGTGTTCAGAATTCAGATTTCTAGCCCCTAAACTTGGAGAGAATAAATTTCTGTTTGCTAACGCCATACAATTGGGCTGTTCCTGCTATAATAGCCTGAGATAATGAAGAGAGCTATTGTGTGCCACTGAACACCATCCTGTCTGGTGTCAGACTCATGGATCAGATCACAGAGGGATGATGAAAAATGATACTGTCTTGGCCAGGATTCAATCAGGGAGCAGAAACCACCCTTTAATTAATTAATTAATTTTATTAAAGGTCATTTTATTGGGGGCTCTTACATTTCTTACTATGATCCATGCATCAATTGTATCAGGTATATTTGTACATATGTCGCCGTCATTCTTTTTTAGACATGTATTTTTTTATTGAACTCTTTGTATCAGTTCCTCTTCTGCCTCCTCCTCTAAGACCTCTTGATAGATTATAAATTTTTATTATTTTCATATCTCACACCAACCACTGTTTCCCTTCGTGAATAGTTTCTGTTGTTTGTCTCCCTGTAGGGGTGTGTGTGGTTATTTGTTGATCATTATGATCAGTTCCCCTCCCCTCCTGTCCCCTCCGCTTCATCTCTTCTTCCTACCCTTCTGGTTTCATGATTCCCCTTCCTGTTCCTGGATTCTCTGTGTTGTGAGTTCTTATCTCTTATCTATACCTGTGTACATGCTCTGGTCTAGTCTGAAGTGAGAAGCAGCACTGGGGTCATAATAGTGTGTGTGCGTGTGTGTGGTGGGGGGAGAAGTCTCAAGGAACTGGAGGAATATTATGTGTTTCATGGGCGGTTTACCACGCCCTGGTTGACTCATTCCTTCCCTGTGATTGCTTTATGTAGGAATGTTCCATTGTCTTCAGATGGGCTTTAGGTCTCTGCCCGAACCACCTCATTCACAAAGATGTTTTTTCATGGTTTGTTTGTTTGTTATGGGTGTTCTGATACCCGGTCCCAGTGACACCTCATGATCACACAGGCTGGTGTGTGTCTTCCATGCGGACTTGTTGTTTCTCTGCTGGATGTCTGCTTGTTTCACTTCAAAACCCTAGACACTATATCATTTAGTAGCTGAGCACCATCTGCTTTTTTTTTTTTTCTCCACATTTGCTTATACTTTCATTCTGTCTTCAGTGATTGTGCCGGGAAGATGAGCATCACAGAATGGCATTTTGTTAGAACAAAGTGTTCTTGCATTGTGGGAGGGTATGAGCAGAGACCTGAAGTTTGTCCCCTTCCTCAGTATATTGCCATATAAATATGTGCACATAGGCCAATACCTCCATTTTTGTGGATTAATGTATTTTCATATGTACAGACCTATGCTTCTACTTCTATCCATAACTTTGCTCCCTAGATCATTTCTCTGTTTCTTTTTACCTTTCTTCTGCCCAACCATCATGCTCACCCTACTTCTGCCTCAGCTAGATGGCTGTTGCTCCAACACCCCCAGGATCTCTGTATCTTCCTAATTGTTGATTTTAATTCCCTAGTTGTTCCCTCATCTATGGGGAACAATGTGTGCTTCTCACCATACCCTACCCTGCCTGCTTTTCCCACCAAGTTCCTCCAGGACCAATGGTCCCATCGCTTTCTCCTCGAGCTTGCTTCCCATGCCTGTCTTATGTAAACCAACAATGTTATAGACCAAACAAAAAGGAAACAAAAGACTGAAAAAGTAAAAGGGGGAAAAAGAGAGAGAGCATACATAATTCCAGATCTGTCTGCTGACCTTTATGACTCTCCCCACTGGTTCTGGGGGAATTCTGGGAGCTGCCCCGCCTAGACTGAAGCCTATGTTGGGGGCTCTTTGGGGTCTTTGTGGGTTGGTTTTGCTCCAGTGGTTGATCTCTTATGTTCCCTTTTTGGTTCGCCCGCTGAGGTGGGATTCAGATCGTACTACCTCCCCACTGTGTGTCTCCAGTACTGTTCTCTGTCGTAGCATGCTCCAGTAAGGAGACAGCATGTTATGAGCCGTTGTTGGCCCTACAGTCCTCTCTGTACCTTAGCATTTTCATGCAGAGGGTTTGTGCAATAGCCTGAAACACTGCCCAGTTCTGCACCAAAATATGTGCTCACTTTCTGCTGTGCTCACCGCAAATTGCACTGGGAGGTTTGCAAAGAGGTGGAAGACAAGCTCCCTGCTTCCAAGAATTGATTGTCTAGTTATAGAGAGAGGACAGGATTTGTATACTCAATTTTCAAATCCAGTGGCTTGTACTTTGGGGGGACATTGGTGATTGAATTTAATTACCTAAAAGGAAATTGCTGTTTCTGTTAAAAGAGCAGTCGCATCAGAGCATGGGAAGCAGATGAAGTATGTGATGTCCTCGTCAACGTTCCTCAGAGGTTTTGACTTCCAACTTGAGTGTTCAGTCAGTGCATTAAGAGGAGGCAGCATCCTCCCCAGCTTTTAAGCCTTGCAAACCCAACCTGTGATCAGAAAATCCAGCTGTGCACTTTCTATTTCTCGCTTCATTGCCAGGAATAAAGATTCAGCAATCCCTGCTTAACTGACAATGTTGTCGGAGACACCTGAGGCCAAGCAAAAGCCAACTCAGCAGTTCTGCAGCCAACAGCCACCGTGGCGCAGCCTGAATGAGAGCAGGACATTCTGGGAAGGCAGCCTCCCACACCTCTCTGGGACGGAGCTTGTGCAACGGTGGGTGGAGCCGGTCACCTGCAGCACCTGTCCCCTGTCACTCTGGTTAGGAGATGAGATGAAGCTAATTGGCAAGTGCTAGTCTGTTTGTTTACCTTCAGGCATGATGAGAGCCAATTTCAGGTCCCCGGACAGTGGCTCTGCTTTGCTGATAGAGATGCAGGGGGTGGAGGTGTCACCTGCTAAGAGAATCAGCCATGGATGTGGATTCAGGAGCCGTGGGCTTGAGATCTTCCTTACTTGGACTGGGAAATCTCCACTTGCGTGACTCCCCGGTCAAACCCAGCCCAAGCTCATCGATGCAGCCGTCAACACTCACCGCCTTCCCTTGTAAGGATCATTCTGGCTGGACTTTCCCAGAACAGATTCGTTTGCTCTTCAAACAGCCCGTGGTACTGCTGGTATCCTTTGCTCATGCCACGGTTCAACTGCACCAGTTCTATGGCTTTCCACATTCACATTCACATGCATATGACTCAAGGGAAAAGACCCTGTCTTAAGTCAGGTATGCCTTAGCCTCAACGTGACATCTTTGTCCTTCAGAAAGGTCTCGGACAGCAAATTTGCCCAGTGCAATCCAGCATTTGATTTCTTGATTGCTGCTGCCATAAGTGTTAATTGTGGGTCCAAGTCAGAGGAAATCCTTCAAATCTTCAACCTTGGCTCTCTGTTCATCATGGGCCAGCTGTTAGGGACTTTTATTTATATGGAGTTGCAGTTTCAATCCACATTGAAAGCAGTCCAATGGTTTCCCTAATACCTTCTCGGTTCTTTTTTTTTTTTTCTTTATAGAAATCTGTTTTTATTTTCCCTCAACCTCACTTGTCTTTATTTTCCATCAACCTCATTTCTGTCGAAGAACAGTGTTAAGGCCACTTGGTGGTTGTTCCTACCCACTCAGTGGCCTGAGCGGTGGGGGCTGTGAACTAGCCTTCAGTTGTGGGCTGAGCGTTCCAGTCTTCAGTGGGGAACTGCTGGACCGGCACAGAGGGCACCTGCACGCCCTCAGACCAGGCAGCCACCTCGGGGTAAGCCGCAGTAGACTCGGAAGCAGAAACAGTCCATTCACCCTGCAACTCTTCCTGGCTCACAGCCTTCTCAGCAGCTGGGTCTCCTCTGGGTCTTTCCAATCTCCTCTGGGTCTCTGTAGAAGTAGAGAGCAGGCACGGGAGATGATGTTCCCAGGAGATGGTGCCCCGCAGGCGCAGAACTTCCCGGGCCAGCGTCCACCACATCAGGCCCACCCAGTGAGCAACCTTGTTGTTACATGGGATGGCAATGTCCACGGAGCGCAGAGGAGGGTCTGTGCGGGCAAGTTAATATCAGAGACCACGGTAAGGGACTGGTGATCAGCTCTGGGGTCAGTCCCCACTAGAAACCGGGGTCCCGGAAGGCGGACCAGAGCTGGTGAGTGAAGGTTCCCGGTGGGAAGCACCCAACAGTGGGAGTAGCTCCCGTGACAGTGGCAATCTTCAGCACTGTGGGCTGGTATTCCTGGAAGATATGACGCTCACGTCAACAGGGTCTTCAATGGCAACAGTGGTGTGAGCAGCCAACAGAAGCTTCTCCCAGGTCCTTTTCAGGATTTTGATGTAGATGCCATCACTCTTCCTTTTGTAGATGTACTGTTCCATTTGAAATTCAGGTTGGTGGCACCTAAATGGGTTCCTGTAGCAAGGAATTTGAGGACAGCGTCCTCCTTCATCTGCAGGACGTCGAAGGCTTCGGACATTGTTAAAGTTTCCCTTTTAAGTTAAGATGGTGTGTCAGTCTGGTTAGGCTAGAGAAACAAATTCATAAACACACACACATATATCTATATGGGAGAGGTCTATATATAAGAGGAATGCAATATTAAGAAAGCATCCCAACCCAATCCAGTCCAAGTCCATAAGTCTGATATTAGCTCATATACCAAACCATTTGTCCTCTTCAGGCTCAAGAAGCGCATGCAATTATGCCAGGACAATCACAGGCCAATGGGTATGGAGTCTTGTGTATTCGGTGGCAGTAGAAGCGTCTCAGCACTGGTCGGGCTCTCCCTTAGCTTCCCAAAGCATCTCAGCACTGGCAAGAGTCTCCACGTGGCTTCTCTGGCCCCAGAGATCTGGTTCCATCAGAATAAGCCCATGTGGCTTCTCCTCCGGCTCCTTCAAGCTCCAGGACTCAGGGCCTATAGCATGTTGCCACATTGTCTTGTCAGTAGACCGTCTCCAAGAGACTGAGTCAAGTCTCTCACCTCCAATTAGGAAATACCACAAGACTTACCAGAATTCTCAGGAGAAAGCCATACCACACAGAGGCCTCATTGGCTATCTCCAGATTGACAGGCTAGACTCCACCCCGACATTCCTGGTGCTGAAATTGACACAGATCAGTGACTGCCACAGATTGGAATCAGTACAATGCTGTATGGCCCTGCTCTGGGTAATGTGGAAAGGAGCACCTTCTCTGTTCTTAAACCATCCATCTGCATCTCAAATGAGTTACAACCACCCTTTTCTTATGACAACTTCTTCTGACACTGTTAAAGAAATCATTTATTCAACTTCCATCCCTTAATGAGTGCATTCAATGACTATTTTATTAACACATAAATCAGCAGTGCCAGTTCTAGATATATCCCTCTAAAATCTCAGGCATTTTATACCATTATTCAATGCAGTGTTATTGCAAGAAACCAGAACACATAAAAATGAGTCAATAAGGATAACAAATGGAAATAAGTTAAATTGTAACCTAATGATCTCTACAGTAATCTACTTTCCAATGCACTTTGCCTGAGAGAAAGACTATTCTCATCCCACATCAGTGGTCCCAGGGAATTCAATTCGATAGAGGCTTAATCTGTGTGAGAACTCTGCAAAGGGATTTGGGGAGATCACTGTCTCCTACAGGCTCCCATTGCAGTGTTATTTATAATAGTACAGTGGTGAAGCCAAGCCAATTGTGAAGAGATAAACAAAATGTGGTCTATCCATGCAATCCAAGACTAGTTAGCTCTTTGAGAAATGAAATTCATGCTACAACATGGACTGCACCCTGACAAGGTTGATGTCAGGAGTCGCCCATTCAGTTCTGACTTCTATCAATCCTACTAATAAAACAGACTCTTCCTGATCCCATGCCATCTTCTCACATGTGAAACTGGAGCCCATTGCTACAGCCCATCAGACAACAAGGGGAAAATTCATATACACAGAAAACTAGAGGTTATATACAAGTGACTGTGGAGAGGAAGAAAAGGTGATTTATTGTTTAATGGAGAATGGATTGGGGGGGGCATGATGGAAAGGTGGTGGAAATAGTGCTGATGGCTGCACAACATGATGTGTGCAATGAATGTTCTTGAATTGTGCACTTAAAACTCATTAAAATGGAATTTTTTGAGTCCTGGTGGTGCCATAGGCCAATTGTTATACTGCTGACCCCAAGTTGGTGGTTTAAACGAACCAGCCAACCTGCGGGAGAATGATCAGGCTATTGACTCCCATCCAGATTGATAGTCTCAGAAACTTTGTATAGGGGCTCTGTGGCAGTCATATGTTTATGTTAATTTTATGATTGAAATGTAGGGGTGGGGTTTAGCCTGTTAATCTGGAGATAGTCATTAAGTAGCCAATGAGGCCTCTATGTGAGCATGGCTTTCTCCTGAGACTTCTGGGAAATCTCGCAATATTTTCCTCGTGAAGAAGAGAAGCTGTCTCCCCCAGTTGTTGGGAGTTAGTCTCAGAGACGATGAATCACGGACAAGACAAGCTAGCAGCATCCGAGAAACTGGAGGAGCCATCGGAGAGACCACACAGCCTTGCCCTGATGGAGCCAGATCTCTGACGCTGGAGCGGCATACTGTTGATGGACCCTGAACCCTGGAAGCAAGGAGCCATGGGGAGACTTCTGCCAGCGCTGGGACTCTGCACCCACTGACCTGTGACTTCGTGAGTCGGAAGGAGACTTTATAGACTGATATCAGGCATATGGGTTAATATCGGACTTATGACTTTGTACTGGACTGGATTGGGATGCTTCCTTAATGTCCTATTTCTCTTATATATAAAAACCTTTTCCTTATATTGATATGCGGGTCTATGAAATTCGTTCCTCTAGCCTACCCGGACTGACATAGGCGCTGAGTCAGAAGAGATTCCATGGGAGTGGGGTGGGCTTGTTTGTTGTATTTTCCCCAATCCAATGCTAAGGAAACACGTCTGAAGGGAATTGGAGTGATATGGATGTGTATTTGTGTCTCCTTGTCTGAACATATCCCCTACTGCATCATCTCACCCTCTGCCATTGGGTCCGTTCCAACTCATAAAACCTAGCGTTTGCCCCTTCCTTGGTGGAGGCTGGCCATTCAAAGGTTCATTTGCTTACGTCCGTGTTGTTGTTGGATGCTTTGGAGTCGGTTCTGACACACAGCGATCCTGCTACACTCAGCAGAATGACACACTGCACGGTCCGTCCTTCGCCTGCCTCACCGTTCGTTATTCCTATGTCGGAGCTCATTGAGGCAGCCACTGGGGCAATCCGTCTCATCAAGGGCCTGCCTCTTCTTCACTGCCCAAACATGATGCTCTTCTCCAGGGACTGGTCTCTTTTGACAATATGATCAAAGTATGTAAGAGTGTATATTATCGGACTGCTCCTAAGAGGCAAGGGTGGCAAGATTTCGTCTTACGTACTCTGGACTCATGCCCATCATTATGTCATGTACATTTCTATATAACCATTTTTTTTGCTGTGGTTCTTGTCCCAAAGAGGAAGCCTTTCACAGGACCATGGATTCTTTGCTGATAGAGTTTTCGTATCTCCAACATTTTCTAAGATTAAAAAAAATCATTTTATTGAGGGCTTGTACAACTCTTATCACAATCCACTCACCCTTCCATTGTGTTAAACGCATTTGTACATTTGCTGCCATCATTTTCTTTCTACTTGAGCCCTTGGTATCAGCTCCTCATTTTTTCCACCCCTCTCCCACCCTCCCTTCCTTATGAATTATTATTTTTTTATGTCTTACACTGATGTCTTGACTTATGTCTTCTCTCACCCACTTTTCTGTTGACTGACCTTCAGGAAGAGGGTTATATGGAGATCACTGTGATCGGTCCCCTCTTTCTCCTACATTTTCCTTCTACTCCTGGTATCGCCCATCTCCTTATTGGCCCTGAGGGATTTATTTACTCTGAAATCCCTGTGTTTCCAGCTCTTATCTGTACCAGTGTACATGCTCTGGTCCAGCCGGATTTGTAAGGTAGAATTGGGATCATGAGAGCGGGGAGGAGGAAGCATTAAAGACCTAGAGGAAAGTTGTATGCTTCATTGGTGCTATACTGCACCCTGACTAGCTTGTCTCCTCCCAGAGACCCTTCTATAAGGAGATGTCCAGTTGCCTACAGACGAGTCCTGGGAGATTTGGTTTCAAAAAACCATTGTATATAGTAAATCTTAATTTAGTTGTATGAAAATATTGGGTGAGCTCTCCCCCCTTATTTTTTTTTTCACAGTGGTTGACTCTTGTCTCCCTTGAGGAATCAAAAAGCATAAAAAATTATTTTAAGACAAAGTTACTTTTTTGGTATATGTGCTGTCGAAGTGTGCAAAAGGCAACATTACTTTTAAGTTTCTCCTTTTGAATATGCTATTGGGGCCAGTACCATTGCCCAACAAAAACATAAGCAATGGTTTGGTCAGTTTCTGAAGCCAAAGTGGGAAGTGATTGTTAGGTTAACTAGATGGGCATTTCTATTTAGAATAAAATATGAGCATTTTCAAGGCAAAATAGTTTTATATTATTACAAAACAGACATTTTCATATGTAGCAATAACATTTAAGCATAGATCTACCAAATAGTACATAAGAACGAGAATTTAGTTTTTCAATGATCAAATTATTTTACTTTATTTTTCATTAAACTGCATTTTTGCTATCAATTGTTAGAAAGCGTGTGTTGTACTCACTTTGGCAGTACATATACTAGATAGTGTGTGTGAGTGCAAAAGTATATTCACGTGAAGGTGGTATGATTTTCTTGTTGTTGTCATTGTTAAGTACTGTCAAGTTGATTTTGACTTAAAGAAGCCCTATACACAACAGAAAGAAGCACTTCCCTGTAACACCCTCAAAATTGTTGTTTTGTGTTTGAGACTATTATTGCAGCCATTGTCAATCCATCTCATCTTTCTCTTTTCAATGACCCTCTATTTTACCAAGCAAGATTTTATTTTCCAGGGACTTATATCTCCTGATCAGATGTTCACAGTACAGGAGAGAGAGTCTCACTGTTATTCACAACGTGTGTCGCATACACTATTCTTAGTCCAGATACTCTTCTGATACCCATCCACCATGGGCAGCCCTGCTGGGATTTACAATACTGGTAGCATAGTTTGTTCTACCTCAATGCCATATAAGCCACCACAGTACAGCAGACTGGAAATAAAATTATGTTTTTACTGCAGGTTGAAGAATGCTCCTTAGAGCCCTAGAGGCAAGGAGGGTGAGACCTCTTTCATGTATTTTAAACATGTTGCCCGGAGAGACCAGTCCTTGGAGAAAGACGTCAAGCGTGGTAAAGTAGATGGAATGACAGTGGCTGAAGCAATGGACTCAAGAACAGCTATGAGGATGGTCCTGGACTAGATGGTCCTGTTGTATAGTGGGTCCTATAGTATACAGGGTTCTGTTGTCTCCAGGGTTGCTATGAGTCAGAATCTACTCAATAGCCTTCACTAACAGCATTAAAGTGTGTGTATGTGGGGGTAACTGGGTGTGTGTGGATATGTGCAATAGTGTGCCTTCAAATGCTGTGGTATGATGAGGTGTCACTGTAGAAGGTTATGGAGGTTTGGGATAATTGAACAGACCACCTATGCTACAATCTATCTTCTGTGAGAAAGTTCTCTCACATACCATCATGCGTGTTCAGATTTCTTTTATTTCTTTATCCATTTCAGATTTTTTATCTTGATCCAGTCCGTGGGTTGGTCACCGTTTGTATATTGGGATAGAAGTAAGAACAGAGTGAACTAAGAGCAAGTAGAAAGAGAACAGACCTCATGGTTTACCCCCTCTGACGTTGGAATGGGTCTCTTAGTTGATGTGGCATAGGTTTGGGGAGATACAATGAGCAGTGGGCTGGCATACAGACGTTTTTCTGTTGGCCAGCTGGTCAGCTGAAGCAATTTCAGTTTCAACTTGGTGTCCTCACTGTCCCTAGTAAGGTAAACCTATCATAGACTCATATATTTGCCAATATATTGAAGAAATATAGAAGAATATTAAGTTACTTAGAAGCTTTGTAGACAGACATATTAGATTGTTGGTAGGTATCCTTGGGTCAATTCCAACACATAGTGACCCCAGATCTAACAGAACAAAGCATTACCCAGTCCTGTGTCATTCTTACAATTGTCATGTTGTAGGCCATTGTTGCAGCCATTGTGTGTTGATCTATAGACAAGAATAGCTATAGAGAGAGGACATGTTGTCTAGGCTAGATTGTCTCATTGGGAAAATATTTGTCATTTTTTTGGTCACTAACATGTGTATCATCAAATATATTCATGACAATGTCCATTTCCTCAGCTGTGAAGGACCTGGGATATGACGCTCAAGCTCCTGGAACATTCCAGGGTGTCACGACTCCTGGAAAGTCAGGCAGGTTTCAGGGCTACCTGAGTGTACAAAGATACCTTGGATTCTGTCAAATCTCAGGTCTGAGTTGACTCTTAGACATCTTCTGTTCATTTTCCCAAAAAAAAAAATTCTTTGAGTCACTGCAATAACAGTTGTAGCAGCACATTGACAGGGAGCTTCCAGAAACTCAGGCCAGATGAAGAAGATGTCAGATGGCTCTTCGCTCAAAGCAGAGAATACCAGCAAGTTGTTTACTTGTGTTTTACTTACTATGCAAAGGCATTTAATTGTGGACCATAACAAACTAGGAATAGCCCTGAAATTCCAGAACACTTCATTGTATTCACACTGAACCTGTACATGGATCAAGAGATAGTTGTGCAAACAGAACAAAGAGATAGTATATGGATGAAAAGCAGGAAAGGTGTGTTCCAGGTTTGTATCCTCTCCCACACAGATTCAACCTGTATGTTGAGCAAATCATCAGAGAAACTGAACTATAAGAGGAAGAAAGTGGCATCAAGCGTGAAGGAAGGCTTATTAGCAACCTGTGATGTGCAGATGGCACCACCACGCTTCCCCAAAGTGAGGAGGACTTGATGCACTTAGTGATGAAGACCAAATATTGCAACCTGTAATATGGATGGCAACTTAATGTAGAGATAACAAAAACCTCCACAAATAGATCAATCGATCATCATGAGAAGTGGGCATAAGATTGAAGTTGCCTGTATCTACAGTCAATGCTTGTGGAACCAGCGGTCAAGAGATGAAACAGCTCATTGCATTGGGTAAACCTGCTGCGTGCGACCTCTTCAAAATGTTGAAGAGCAAGGATTTCACTTTGAGGGCTAAGACCTGACCCAAGCCATGGCGTTTTCAATCACTTCATATGCATAGGAAATTTGGACATTGAATAAGGAAGACCTAAGAATTGATGCATCTGCATTATGGTGATGTTGAATAATACTGAAGATACTACTGTGTTAATCCAGGTAAGACAAGAGAAACGAAATTCATAAGCACTCATATGTGTATAAGAGTTTTATATATAGGAACAACCGTACATTAAAAAAAAATCCCAATCCGGTTCAGTCCAAGGTCATAACTCAGATATTAGCCCATATGTCCAATCCCAGTCTATAAAGTCTTCTTCAGATTCAGGAAACATATGTAATGATGCCGAATGCAAGATGATCACAAGTCAGATAAGTAGAATGCCTGTGGATCCAGTGGCGTGGTAAACATCTCAGCTCTCACAGGAGTCTCCAACTGGCCCCTCCAGCTTCAGAGATCTGCTTGCATCCATGTGGCTTGTCAGGCATAGGCACTAGGGTAGCTCCCTGTGGCTTCTCAGGGATATCTCACGGGAAGTAAGCCTTGTCAGTGTTGTCAGTAGGAACTGCCAGAAGAGCAAATGAAACTGTCTTGGAAGAAGTGCAGACGGAGCACTCTTGGAATTAAGGATGGCAAGTATTTTGGCAAGGATGACATGTAATCAGGAAAGACCGATCCCTGGAAAAAAGACACCCTCATACTTGGTAAGCTAGAAGTTCAGTAAAAAGAGGAAGACCTTCAAGGAGATGCATTGACACAGTAGCTTCAACACTAGGAAAACATTACGACGATTGTGAAGGTGGCACAGGGCTGGGCAGTGTTTTCTCCTGTTGCATATGAGGTCACTATCAGTCAGCACCAACCTGATGACACGATGATACCCAACAATAGCAATCATGGGTAGTGTGAAGACTTTGGGGCTGCACAAAACAGCCGAGGCCTCAGTTTTCCTCGGATGAAGTGTGATGTATGTGGAACTTTGGTTGGGAGAGGCAGCATTCAGTCAATGTGCCAGGAGTTTTAGGTTTTTGTCTTCCTAGACAGAGCTCAAGGATCCCTGGTAATAGAATGGAGTACACATTGGTCTTCTCACCACAAGGTAAGCCATTGGAACCCACTAGCCACTCAGATGAAGAAAGAGGAGTCCTTCTGCTCACATAAAGATTTAGAAACGGGCTGAGCCCTGGTGGCATAAGTGCTTGAGTGCGGGACTGTGGCCTGCAGGCCTGGTGGTTCAAATCCAGCGGCGGCTCTCAGGAGCAGTGCTGGGTAGCTGGGTAGCTGGGTAGCTCCCACGACCACCAGAGGGCAGTGATGCCCCCCTAAAAAAAAAGATTTAGAAAGATTTAGATTGTGTGTGGAACTGCAGCCCACAGGTTGGACTGTTCAAATCCAGCAGCAGCTCTCCAGCAGCAGCTCTCCAGGAGCAAGGCTGGGCTTCCTGTTCCTACCAGGGCAGTGATGCCACACACACACACACACACACACACACAAAAGATTTAGAAACATACAAGGGCAGTTCTCCTCTGCCCTGCGGGGTCACTGTGAGTCAGAAGGGATTAGGTGGCTCTGAGAGGAGTGGAGTAGACAGACGAGAGGTCGGGTTCACAGGCTGGAAATAGAAGTGAGACAGGCTTCTCTCTATCCACCCTCTCAACTGGTGCTTCAATCCCATGGAGTTTTCCCTGCCATGGACCTCGGACCCAGATACACTAGAGACAGACATGTGGTTGCTTCTCATGGGGGCCTGTCTGGAATACTCTTGAGCAGAGATCTGTGCACATTAGAATTTAAGAAAGCACTTGCAATCCTTTAAGAAAGCCATTATTTGGCTCACTGCTGGCTAATTGCATTTGCTCAGTCATCGTGAAAATGGATGCAGATGGGACAGGGAAGCTGAGAAACACCCCACTGTTCAATCACAAAATAAAGCCACTTATTCGGGAGACACTATTGCCAAGGACAAGGATTTTACCTAGAAGTGGGAAATCACTCAGTAAATTTCCCTTTTCTGCTTAAGTAACTCTTTTAATTAATTTTTACTGACCTGCTCCCTCTTAAACATGGAAGGTGTTAGCAGATATAGAACTGGCTGACTGGCAGGACCTTCCAGAGGCATAAAATGGAGCCAAAGGAGATGAATGTGTTCCCTTTCTGAGTCTGAAGAACGGCTTCCATGTGCTGTATGTGCAACTGTGAGAAGAAGCCACGAGGAACTAACTCAAACCAAGCTCACTGACATTGAGTTGATTCCGATGCATGAGGAGTCTCAAGGACAGCATAGAACAGCCCCTGTGAGCTCCCCAGACTGTAACTGTTGAAGGGGCTAAGATGCGCCATCTTTCTCCCTTGGACTGGCTGTTGGTTTCCAACTGTTGACCTTGAAGTTAGCAGACCACTCCACCCCCAGGGCTTGTCTCAATACCTTATTATTTCTAAGTTGGGGAGACATATTTTTGAATAAAACATGAGTGGGATTACTATTAAGAAACAAATTTTAGTGGAAATAAGCATTTGCATAGAAACATAAGAGATACATATTTAAAAGAGATGGGTTCAAACTCTAGAGTCATTTTTTCTTTCATACGGCTCCAGTTTAGCTACTGACTTGTCTCCGGGTCATCTTTTCATCAGAAATTAAACACAAAAGGTTTATGTGGCAGTCATGAGCTTGATGTCAATTTCATGATTGGAAGTCAAGGGGTGGAGTCTAGCCTGTTGATCTGGAGATAGTCATTGAGTAGCCAATGAGGCCTCTGTGTGGACATGACTTTCTCCTGAGACTTCTGGGAAATCTCATGATATTTCCTTCTTGGAGATGAGAGGCCATCTCCCCAGTTATTGGGAGTCAGTTTCCAAGACGACGAACAATGGACAAGACAAGATGGCAGTGTCCGAGGAGCTGAAGGAGCCAGAGGAGAAGCCACACAGCCTTACCCTGATGGAACCAGACCTCTGAAGCTGGAGAAGCCAGCTGGAGAGTTCTGCCAGTGCTGAGTTGCTTGTACCACCACTGGATGCTGTTGATGGACCCTGAGCCCTGGAAGCGAGGAGCCATGGGGAGATCCCTGCCAATGCCGGGATTCTGCCCCCACTGGCCTGTGACTTCATGAGTCAGAAGAAGACTTTATGGACTGGTGTCAGGTCTATGGACTAATATCAGACTTATGACCTTGAACTGGACTGGGTTGGGATGCTTTCCCTATGTCTCATTCTTCTTGTATATAATCCGTACCCTTATATCCATACATGTGCCTATGAATTTGTTTCTCTAGTCTACCCAGACTAACACAGTATTGTTTCATTTCACATGAAACGTGCTTCTGTGTGCTCCTAGAAGTCCCCACTGCTTCTGGAGTGGAGAAATATCAAACCTGGTTCTTTGAGGAAAGTCATGTTATTTGCTGACCTGATCACTCAATGAGTCGTGATGGGAGTTTGCTGAAAAATGTCCTACTAAAGGTCTGCACTGTCTCTTCTTGTCCAACACTAGGGAGAGACACACAGCTGAAGACAGAGATTAGCTCAGAGGAGATGACATGGATTGGGGTGTCTAGAAGAAGAACTCATGGCTAGGAGGCCAATTAGATGGTCAACCACAGAGGTGAAGTGGCGTACTCAAGAGTTAGAGACCATGTAGAAGGTAGAGGTGGGGCAAGATCCTGGGTGGCCTGACCTGGCTATGGTTGCTTCCACCTCTCTCAGGGAGTGTGATCATCTCTGGTTTTAAAGGTCACTGGGAACCTTGGATGAAAGCACTACCAAGAAGTCTTAGTAACTTCTTAGTTTGTTGGTGGGACCATTTTACTAGCTAGCTATGCATTCTCTTTCTCCATCCACTTGTCTTCCCTTGTGCATTAAATAAGGTGGTTAGCAGCTTCTGGTGTTAAGATCTAGGGGAGCAAATGGGCTTCTCACCACTTTCACAAGGTCCCAGGATCTCCAGAAAGAAGAAGAAAGGTCTGCTACGACTTGTTGTCACAGATAAGATCATGGAGCCAAAGGCCTGGGCAACTTGGGTCACCGACAATCCTGATTCACCCAGGAATGAGAGATCTCTAGACCCTGGATTTTGAGTGTTCGGTTTGGGAATGTCCCAGGCAAATCAGGACAAGTTGTCACTCTACCGGAGGCAGAAAGAAATGCTGTCTTTTGCCTGCCTGAAATAAATAGCTGTTGCTAATTGTCATCGAATCTGCTTCAAGTCATGTAAGACAGAATGAAATGTTGCCTGAGTCTAAGCCTTCTTCACTGTGGTTGACTTACTCAATCATGTAGCTTAAGAATCCTTCTCAATTAATAGAGAGTCGGTCAAAAAGAAACCCTTCATGAGATGGCTCTCCACCATGGCTACAAAGTGGTCTGGAACCTAACATCGATTAGGAGCATGGTGCAGGACCAGGCAGTATTCCTTTTTACGGTACAGAGAGAGGAGGGTCCCTATGAGTTGGAACTGACTTGATGACACCTACCAACAATTGCAGCCACTGCATGTTCCGAAAGTCTTCCCACTCAGGGAATTCGCACGGCTTTTCCAGCGTGACATCAGGCAATATTCTTTTGTGATTCATGGCATTCCACGGTGGTAAATGGATACACGGTAAAACATAGGGCAGCTTAGCAATTCCACACTTGCAATCCATTCACCTTGATCACATCCTTCGAGTCGTGCAATAGCCCATAGCATTTTCATTGGTTAATATTTGGAACTAGAGAGCCAGGCCTTTCTTCCTAGGCTTTCTTTGTGTGGAGGCTCTACTGCAACCTCTTCAAGACATGGAACTCAACTGGTATTTGAGAGGACAGAGGGGTACTTCCCAGTCTTGTAGCAGCATGGAAAGCCCCTCAGGACAACAAATTGACAGATGAGTGGTGCCTTGACTATATATACAATGACCTTGAGATGTTAGCCAGTGTGCTTGCCTCCTGGTCACTCCATAATGAAAGTATTCTCTAGCTGTAGCCCTAGCCCAAGTGTGCACATCTCCACATGTCTGTTCTTGGTGCCATGGTTGGAAAATGAGGGTGTGTTTTGAACCCCTGACCACGGGACACACACAGCAGCGAAGCGTCCAGTGTGGATGCAAACTTTTATCATCACTTCTGCTTTTCTGACATCTAATGGTTCAGGGAAGGGCAGTGGCAGGTTCTCCAAATTACAGTGCTTCTGAAAATCCTCGCTCTTCCCAGTAGCAGAGCCCATCTGTTTTTAAACTGCGAGGGAGCTGCTGACACTTTATTAAGCTGTTGTTTTCCTTC
This sequence comes from Nesogale talazaci, assembly GCA_004026705.1. Classification (NCBI taxonomy): domain Eukaryota; kingdom Metazoa; phylum Chordata; class Mammalia; order Afrosoricida; family Tenrecidae; genus Nesogale; species Nesogale talazaci. The sequence continues at coordinate 22,580 of PVJH01010457.1, forward strand.
AATTGCAGTTATCTGAAGTGACACTTGCCCCTTCACTTCTGGTTCCAAAGCACGGTAACCATAACTACTTCTTATTTGGGAAATTGCATGTGGGTGCTGCTCCAGTTGATTAATAACGCGGAGTCAATATTTTTGCTTTACTTTAAGACTTCCCAGTGTGTGGCTGTGTTTCTTGGATACTCACTTCTCCGTCTCTCCTTGCTCTCCCGCTGTCAGTCTGCTTACCCTGAATATTCTATTTCTAGCAGAAGGAGGAAGCCCATGGTGATGCGGAACTTTAACGTGATAACTTGGGGAGACAGTGATGCATCCGTGGGCTGGTCACACCCTATTCTAGGTCTTGCTATGAAGGTGTTTTTCAGGTGTAGTTAACATTGATAGCCATCTCTCGCTCCTCCATTTGGTTCAGTTCCAAAGGATAGACCTTTAGGTGAATGTTGACTTTCCAGGAAAACAGAGGATGACCACATCTGATCACTGAATGGATGTGGCTGCCAAATGACATCATCACACAACTGTCAGCTCACGAGTGTATCATGACAACACTTTTGAGGACTATGGCCCAGCTAGGTGGGCATATAACCTTCACCGTCAGAGCCGGTGCTGTTGACAAGTGCTATAGATGTGAAAAGTTGGATATCAAGAGTATCGCTAGTTGAGGCAGAGTTGGCCGATGCATGATCAGGGCCTCCAAGGAAAGGTGATTGCTCTCGATGATTCTGATGGGCTTCATCCAATGAGATGTAGGCCTTGAAGAGAAACATGGAAATTTCCTGGGAAGGGATTCTGCCTCAAGACTATCACAGATTACCTACTCTAGTCAAACCTGCCACCTAGATGGTTTGTTTCTGAATCTCTAGTCTCACAGTCATGTAAACCTATTTCTTAAACTCTCACCATCCCTTTCATTCTTTTCTGTTTTTCTGTTTATGCACACACACACACACAAAACTCTCTCTCTCACACACATCCACACTCTTTCATACACATACCCACTCTCATCTCTCTGCTATGCTTTTCTGAGCACATACTCACATGTAAACACTCACACTTTCACACACACTCACACTGTCATACACACACTCATGATCCTCTCATTTTGAGCACACACATTGACACACATACTCTTATACAATACCACACATTTACACTTTTTCACACACACACTCACTTTCCTTTTCTGTATATGCATAGTCATACATTCGCTACCCCCACACTCCCTTACACACTCTCACACCATCTCATACACACCCTCACTCTACTTTCTTTTCTGTATACACATTCATTCAAACACACTCATACAATACACACTTTCATCTACACACTCTCCTCTCTTTTTCTACATATACATATGCACACACTCTCACATAATAATGTAATACCCACACTCACAATCACACACACTTGCACATGCATCCTTTCAAACATTCACATGCATGTACACACACATGCACACTTTAGCACACTCATACTCTCCTCTATTTTTGAAAGGCAGCTATGCTCACCCCTATACAACCAACGCTCTCCTCTATTTTTATATTCACACTTACACACAACACTTCTACACTGTCATCCACACATACTCAAACATTTACACTCTCTCATCTCTTTTTCTGTAGATTCACTCACACACATTCACACTTTAACACACTCATACTTTCTCCTTTTCTGTGTACACACTCACACACACACACCCATACATACAGATCCATACATACACACTCATACATTCCCACTCTCATCTCTTTTTTCTCTATACACACTACACACACATTCACACTAACACACACTCATACTCTCCTCTTTCTATTTTGGTAACACACACACACACACACACACACACTCCATTGATTTTATTCCCCCGGAGATCCCTGGCTGAGACATGTGTGATTAAGTAAAGTCTTAACTGCTATTTACTTGACAATTTCTTATGATCCCCACATTCAGCTTCCGTAGAAATAGGTAATTTATTGTTTCAGGTCTCAAAGTGATGGAGGACAAAGGGCTTCTCATCTCTATTGTTGCCTCTGCCGGATAAACTTGCTTTCTGAAATTTTAGCTCCATTCTCTTTTCTAGAACTCTGCCCTTTTCCTGTGGATTACTCCACCCATATTGGAGTTTGGGTCCCACCTCTGCATGGGTGCCTTCCCGACCAATGTCAACCATGGCACCCAAAAGAAAAGACCTGGCAGTCTGCATTTGTAAAGGTTGCAGCCAAGGCACCAGTTCTACTCTGTAACAGGGTTACAGAGTAACCTCTGTTGGGGGTGGGAGGGCTCCATGACTAAGAATTGACTGGAGGGCAGAGTTTGGTTCTGATCTTTGCACTTAAGTGGTACATTTGTTATCACTTCTAAAATAATATAGACACGTTAGCATGACATAACGTCCATAGTTTCCATTATAGTTCATCCTGTGTGGTGTGCAGTTGTGTGGGTTTTAACACACTCACAATGTCACCTATCGACAAAACCTCATGCCCCTCGTCCTTAAATTCCTGTGCTCTGTTTTTTCATCTTCCCTTGACTCCTGTAAGGACTGATGTCTTCCCTGTGGCTCAGCCTCATACTTTTCAGAATATCCCAAAGCAGAGATCATATGAGTCTGTCATACTGTATGTATTTTTTTTAGTTTATTTTTTCCACTTATGCATTAAAGTTCCATATGCATTAACGTTTCCTCCATGCCTTTTCCTAATTCAGTAGCCAGTTTCTTTTTATCCCAGAAAAATGTTCTGTTGTTTGGATACCAGTTTACTAATCCACTTACCTACTAAAGGACATTTTGAGCAGGTGCAGTATTTTTCGTAATTAATATAAATCATAAGTACTTGTAGGTAGGTGCGGCAGTTACATAATCTCTTGTCAACTTGAGAAGGGGTGGATTCTAACCTGTCAATGAGGCCTCCATGTGGGCATGGCCTTCTCCTGAGAATTCTGGGGACTTTTGTATTCCTCTCTGGAGATGGGATATTCTTTCTGTTTCTTCTTCCTGCTGACGAGCCACAGGGAGCTACACTGATGGAGCCAGAGCCCTAGGACTGGAGAAGCCACATGCAGACCTATGCCAGCACTGAGGTGGTTTCACTACCAATGGATCCACAAGACGTTCCACCCGATGACCTATGATCTTCTGGCATTCGGTGTCATTGCTTGTGCTGCATGAGTGTAGAGAGAAATTTATAGATTGGTATCGGACAGATGGGCTAATATCAGACTTATGGACTTGAATTGGACTGGGCTGGGATGTTTTCTTAATGTACAATTGCTCTTTGATATAAAGTTCTTTCTTACACACATAGGAGTGTCTATGAATTTGTTTTTCTAGTCAACCTGGACTAACACAGCAGGTTGCCTAGAAAATATATATTTTCAGCTGCTTAGGGAAATTAGCTTGGGACATGATTGCTACATTGTATGGTCAGCCTGGGGTTAGTCTTATAAGAAACTACAAGGCTGTCTTCCAAAGTGTCTGGTTATGCTGTGCCCTCACTGCAATGAATGAGAATTCCCGTTGCGCCACATCTTCACCCAGCATTTAGCAATGTCAGGATTTGGGAGGCTAGTTATTCTAACAGGTATATTGTGTTGGAAGAAGATGTTCGAGACAAAGAAATTCTGATCACACCAAGTTAAGTCGCTTGGTTGTGTTGGAGTGGTGTGTGTGTGTGTGTGTGTGTGTGTGTGTGAGAGAGAGAGAGAGAGAGAGAGAGAGAGAGAGAGACTAGAAATTAGAAATGTATGAAAAATCCAAGAAAGACTTTCAATTGTAAACTAGAGCTGTAGACATAATCTTGTGTCAATTTCAGGATATTAAGAGTGAAGGGGTGGAATCTAGTCTGTCAATCAGGTCACAGCCTGATGATGACTCTTTGTGATCATGGCGTTTTCAAGAGGATTCTGGGAACTTTCTCCCCCTCTCTCTGCTACATCTTCTTGTTGAAGAGCCACATGGAGATGCTCCCAGTGCTGAGATGATTCTACCACCACTGGGTCCTCCAGAATTTTCACCTAATGGCCTGGGATCTTCCTGCATTCAGCATCATTGCATGTGCTGCTTGCATCTGAAGAAGAATTTCTAGGCTAATATCAAACACGTGGGCCAATGTCAGACTTAAAGACCAGATCTAGACTGAGCTGGGATGTTTTCTCAATATGCAATTGCTCTGTGATATAAAGCTCTCTCTTAAGTACCTCAATGTCTCTGAATTTGATTCTCTAGTCAATCTGGACTAACACAAGAGCCAACCAAGAGGACCAACAAGTGAACCAACTGGGAGACCAGAGTCATTACATAAACTGTTAATGAGTAGCCCCAAAAGGTTTCAGTACATCCCGGTTATCAGGAGATAACCATCTCTGGAGAAGGACATCACATTGGGCAAAGTAGAGGGGCAGTGAAAAAGAGGAAGATCCTCAACAAAATGGATTGAAACAATGGCTGTCCCATGGGTTCAAACATAAACAACTGGGAGGAGTGTGCACAACCGGGTGGTGTTTCAGTCTACTGTATGTAGGGTGACTATGAGTTGGAACCAACTTGACCGCACCCAGCAACATATAACCAAGGGTAAATTCCCAATTTATCCTTAAGCACCTTTTACTTGACAGCCATAGGACGTTCTACACAAGAAGTCTCTCATATGTGTGGCCACCAGGGATGGTGGACTTTTGGGGTACAAGCTTTGGTGGCAAAGATATTCTTCACATGTCCAGGTCCTCAGTACTCAACCCACATGTCCTACCTGCCAGGTCTCATTTTTGGGAAGGGACAAGGTTATGCTAAAGGACATTTCCTCTGTGAGCCCTGTATCTTAGCTACTATGCTATCTTATTTCACAGAGATACCACAAGTGGGTGACTTTAACAAATAGGTACTTGTCCCACAGTGTAGGAAAGTAGACATCTGAATTCAGGGCACTGGTACTAGAGAAAGACTTTCTCTCTCTGTTGGCTCTGGGGGAGGTCCTTGTATCAATCTTTCAAGCTTCTGTTTCTTCGTTCCTGGGAGGTCCCCTGTGATGTGGCATCTGCCTTCTTTCTTCCGGACACTTGCTTAACCTGCTTTGTTCCCCAAATGAGAAGGACGTAAATCACACCTTACACACACATCGCTTCATTAGCATAATGAAGACGACCTTCTCCACAGTGGGGTCATAATCACAGCTGGAGGGGTTCAGATTTACGGTGCCTCTTTTGGGGGGAGCAGTAAAATTTAATCCATATTACCCAGCTGTACAGGATGAGATGATTGCAGTCGGGTTACTCCTAGGATGAGCTTCATAAGATCTCCTCAGCAACAACCTTCTGGCCTTCCTGTTCCCCATCAAATTTCTGCTCATAGGATTGGCTGAATCTCCTTGTCTGAATTAATCCAGATGCAAAGGCTTGCCACAGACTGTAACAGCAGACAATAGGTTGCATTAAGAACTCTCTGCCAAAGTATAAGTGATGGAATTCTATCCCATATTTATGTGGAAAAAGAGGGATGAACACAGAGAGTGTAAGGATGGGAGGAAGGCCTCAGGGATTTGAGTGTTTTCCATCTAACTGGGTTGGCTTATTGAAGTCCAAGGTTGAACATGACCCGAAAGGCCAAGCAGTCCATACCCTCATTTCCAAGTAAGGATTTTGTTCCCCACAGAGGTTAGTGCCATGAAAGAGCTGGTCCATGGCAGACATATGTGTAGGACCAAGGTCTTCTCCTTTGCACCCCTATGGTCTTTAAACTACAACCCTTTGCTCCCAGCATCTTTGAAGCCAAATTGGAAACCAGGGGTGCAGAGGGAACTTTAGCAGGAACTAGATAGAGGAGCATGATGAGTTGGGAAGGCTTGAGCAAAGACTAAAGTCCCTGGGTGATGTAAATCCAGAAGCTCCTCCAAAGAAAGCCCTGGCAGTCTACTTCTGAAAACCCAGCCCCAGAAGCCCTGTGAAGCACAGCTCAACTCTGACGTAAAGTGTGAGTTTGCCATGAGTTGGGGACTACCCAGTAACTAACAACAAAAAGAGATTTGAGCAGCCTCCTCCTGCCACGTACTGCCTACCTCTTCTGAGGGCCCCAAGAGTGGGCATCTATACCTGTTCTGGGATGTTACAAGACCTGGTTCACAAACTCTAAATGAGCCATGGTAGTGCTGTGGGTTAGATGTTCACTGCTAACTGAGGTTTGAGCTCACCAGCTCCCCAAAGGGAAAGAAATGAGGGTGTCCTACAAAGATTTCCAGCCCACGCTAGGGTACAGAGTACAATGGAAAGGGAATGGTTGCAAAACCAGTTAGGTTAAACTCTAACACCTTATCGTTTGATCTCCCTTTGACCCATTTAAAATATGTCTTGGCTTTTGGTCTTTCCTGCTTCCTTTTTTATTGAGTGTTTTGTTGTGTGTGTGCGTGTGTGTGTGCATGCACGCATGCCTGTGCTGGTTTTACCCTATATTTTTCAGTGCATGTACGTTAAGGTGGACTGATCTATAGTGACAGTCATGGGGTTAACGGCTGATTGGGGGTGGGGTGGGGTCGTGGGTGATGTCAAAGTGAGCTTGGAGGGAAATGGGAGCTGGTCGCTGTGGGGATAGGGTCGGGGGGGGGGCAGGAAAATGTTCTGAAGTTGGGGTGATGATTTTGCAACTCTCTATGAGATGATCCAACCATTAAAATGCATAATGTGTGAATTAGATGCCCATAAAACTATTAAGTAAAAATAAAAAATGAAAAGATTTGCAGTCTCTGACCCCATGTGGGGCAGCTGCATGCTCTCCTTCAGAGTTGCCAGGACTCAGTGGCAATCCAATACCAGTGTGGTTGGTTTGGTTTTGGAATCCACAAAATGTATAGCTTTCAGTGCTTCACCTCCCATCTCAGTCTGAATCAGTTGAGGATGTTGTTGGTAGTTTTTTAAATTCTGACCTTCTGAACAACTGTACGTGGCTTTGTTTCTATTTTCCTTAAGGAATCTGGTGGCACAGTGATTAAGCAATCAGCACTTAACAGAAAGGTCAATGGTTCAAACCCACCAGCCAGACCCTGTGGGTTGATGATGTGGCACCCTGTTTCCATAAATAGAACAAACTTGCATGCCTTGCAGTTCAGAGGTATTATCCTCTGTAGGGTCATTGTGTGTTGACCTGACAATAGATTTTGGGGGTCTGCATACTTGTCTTCTCAAAAATGGTTTTTTTTAGGTTTCATTTTCCAAACTCAGACCGACTTCATCTCTATGAAACTGCTTTCAAGGTCCATGTCTATTTTGTGTCTCTGTGCAGTAAGCAAGACCTCAGAGTCAGTCTCAGAATGAAGAGAACCCTGACCAGATTGGAGTGGGTGTGGATACAGATGGATGGATGGAGGTGGGTGTGGCATGGAGTGGACACGGGTGAGCATGTGCTGGGATGGGGTAGATGTGGGTACATTGTCTGATGCATAATGGATAGCCTATGACCTCAGATAATTCAGCTAAACTCTCTACCTAAATTTCTGCATCTAAGAATAATGGTCGACATTTCCAACTCTGTGGCAGTTACATAATCTGTCAACTTGTGAAGGGGGTGGAGTCTAGCTTGTCAATCAGGTCATAGCCAATGAGGTCTCTGTGTGGGCATGGCCTTCTCCTGAGTATTCTGGGAACTCCTGTTTTCCTCACTGGAGGTGGGACACACCGTTTTTGTTTGTCTTCCTGCTGACAAGCCACTTGGAGACCCCCCATGGAGCCAGAGCCCTGGAGGTGGAGAAGTCACATGGAGACTCATACAAGCACTGAGATGCTTCCACCACCACTGCATTCACAAGACTTTCCACCTACTGGCCTGCAATCTTCCTGCATTATGCATCATTGCATGTGTTTTGTGAGTCTGAAGAGGAATTTATAGACTGGTATCAGACAAATGGGCCAATATTGGACTTATGGACTTGATATAGACTGGACTGAGATGTTTTCTCAATATACAATTGCTCTTTTATATAAAGCTCTTTCTCACACACATCTGAGTGTCTCTGGATTTGTTTCTATACTCCACCCAGACTAACACATCCTCTCTAACTCAGTGATTGTAAAAATAACATGAAACTTAGATACCATGACTCTTTTACAAGTTTAAAGGCACTGTAAATATTAAAAGGGGGAGAAGGAAAGGCAGTTACCATACAGTACATTCAGATTCATGGAAGTCTCAGGTGTTTCAGAGTATAATAGCACTGCCATGATTTTTTAAATGGCTGGAACTTTTTTTTTTTTTGGAAGCAGAAAGCTAAACTTTGCTTCCAACCTTAATAAGTAACTTAGTGCTTAAGCATCTGTGTACCACTTTAAGCACAAGGACCCCCAATGGGCTGAGAGGTTGGCAGTTCAAATCTGTCCAGTGACTTCTTGGAAGGAAGACCTAGTGGCCTTCTTCGGTGAAGACTGCGGCAGAGAGACCCAGGGCCAGCTCTCCCCTGCCAGCTGGGAGGCCATGAGTCTGACTCACCTTGGCCGCACCCAATAACAAGATCCCTAGATCCCTAGATCTTACATTTTCACCTTGTGATTTTCAAAGGTGTGCATGTCAAAAAGAAGAAAGAAAGCTGTTAGATTAACTCTGGCTTTTTTTTTTTTTTTAGAAAATGAATCTATTTTTTAAGAACATATGTTTTTTTTTTTTCATGTGTTGTTGCTGTTGCTGTTGTTTTTATTTAAGCTCTTCAATCATCTTAAGCAAAGGACCGGGCTGTGTTTTAGAGTTCTCCAGGCTGCCTATGTCCTCCCTGAAAAGAATCTAAGAATTTTGATACTGCTGATGACTCTCCATTCCTCTGGGTCCTGCTGCATATTGAGGAAATTGATAGAGTGTAATGCAGTTGGTGGCTGATTCACTAGACTGTCAATGAGAATGTGAACTAGTTGCTTTCTGTCTTCACTGACCATTCATTCCAGGGGCTCCTATTATGGTGTCATTTTAATGAGTCTATTAAACCCAGGGACATGGTAGAGTTGGCAGAAACTGCTCCTTCATTTTGCAAAAACACACTACTTCTGAGAGTGGGCTTACACACCCCAAAGGACTTTCTTGTGCATGACAATGATGGGGGGTTCAGAGTGGATCTGAAGTCAAAATGCCTGAGAGACTATGGATGCTACAGGATCTTAGAGCCAAGGGTGGGAACCGCTTGCCTGCCTTCTTCTCATGGTTCAAGGATAGTACTGTAGAAGAGGAGCCAGAGTCAGGAATTCCCAATATGGGGGGCTGGGGGTGGTATTTGACAATATCTGGAGGCATTCTCATAGCTAGCTGGGGGAAGGGGGATGCTACTGACATCTGATTAACAGACGTTGGGGATGCAGCTAGCATCATAAAACGAACTGGGCACATTCCAACAGAGCATTGTGAGGCCTGTGTTAATCTAGGTAGACTAGAGAAACAAATCTAAGGAGACTCATATGTGTAGAAGGAAGAAGTTCATATAGAGGAGCAATCGAACATTGAGAAGACATCCTAGTCTTGTCCAGATCAAGTCCATAAGTACAGCATGAGCCCACATGTCTGATACCAATCTCTAAGGTCCTCTTCAGACTCACACAATGCACGCAATGATGGCAAATACAGGAGGATCACAGGCCAGTGGGTTGGAAGTCTTAGGGATCCAGTAGCATTGTATGCATCTCAGTGCTGGCAGAGGTCTCTACGTGACTTCTCCAGCTCCAGAGGTCTGGGTGCATCAGGGTAGGTCCATCTGGCTTCCCTAGCTCCTAGGGCGTAACGCCATGTGTCTTGTCAGTACAGCGTCTCTCAGGGAGTGACCAGAGAGAGAAGTGTCTCCTGCCTTGAAGGAGGAATAACAAGAGCTCCAGGATTGCCAGGAGAAGACCATGCCCACATAGAGGCCCCATTGGTTATATAGCTTGATGGACAAGCCAGACTCCACCCCTTCACTCAATAATCGTCTCAAAGTGACCCCAGATTATGTAACTCCACAGGCCCCCAAATGTGAACTGTGCTGTGGTGGAGAAGCTCAGCTCTAGAGGAGATGCTGAGTACTGGGGTCCAATAGACTTGGATGCCAAGCCTGAACTTCGAGGTTTCGTTTTTGTTGTTAAGTGACATGGAGTTGATTTTGACCCATCACAACCCTATGAACAACAGAAAGAACCACTGCCCAGTCCTGGGTCAGCCTCACGTTATGTCTGAGCCCATTGTTATAACCACAGTGTCAATGACATGGTTCACATGGACTAAAGAGGGGAGATGAGGAAGGGCTGACAAAGTTGAAGTTGAAAATGTTGCCCTGATTTTGAGTCTCCCTAGCCTTAGGGTGAGTGTCTCAACAGGAATCTATGAAGGGGCCAAGGGTCTGAAGTGGGGAGAAATGGGTGAATGCTTCAGCTTGTTCCTGGTAGTCATTGACCTAAGTTACAAAAGTCAAGTGCTAAGTTGACCAGATCCCACCAGATGAAGTGGAAGAGGTTTAACCCTGTGAGTCGGTGCATATTCCTGGCATTTTTGATGGATGGCCTCCTCAAGATATGATTTCTCTTATGGAGACAAACACATAAAGTTCCAACTGGAATGAAAATTCGACACATGAAAGAGCATGCTTGTCTCCTCAGAGCACTGGGTTGACAGGAATGGGCAGAAATGATTAGAAAAGGGATAACCAAAATGGGGAGAGATCAAGGGATGAAGTGGCTAACTTACAAACCTTCATGGGTGTCTTTAGACTCAGTAAGTGGAACAAGGGAGGATCCCCATTGAATAGTATCCTTGTCTCATCTCCTAATGGATCTAAGGAAAAGATCATGGGGGCAAGGAAGATGTTGATGGGGTTATAGGTGAAGGCAATTGTTCACAGAATTACAAGGGTTAGGAATCAATCTCTCCCCCCACCCACTTATACAATAGATCATGTAAATAGGATTGATGCATTTTTGTTTGTATGTATTTTAGTTGTATTCTGTTATGTGCAAGTGTGATTTTATTTTTGTCTTTGTTTAGACTTTATGTATGGTTAAAGAGTTGGGTACAGTTATGAAGTTGATAGGGGGTGATTTTTTCCCCTGCATCACTGCCCTGGTGGGAGAAGGAAGCCCAGTCTTGCTCCTGAAGCGCTGCTGCTGGATTTGAACCGCCAACTCTGTGGGCCGCAGTTTCGCACACAACCACTGCACCACCGGGGCTCAGCTGACATGGGATGATCTTTGATGATTCGATTTTATGTCAATTTGATAGTAGAGATAGGGTGGAGTCCCACCTCTCAGTCAGCTCACAGCCTGATGATGCCTCCTTAGGGGCATGGCCATTATAACACTGAGAACTTCTTTTTCTTTTTTGCCCCTTTTCACCTTCTTACTTGATTGGCTTTTGTGTTAATCTGTGTTGACTAGAGAAACAAATCCAGAGACATTTAAATGTGTGTGGGAGACCCTCATATCAAGAAGTAATTATGCATCAATAAAGCATTCCATCCCAGTCCAGATGAAATCCTTAACTTTGATTTTAGCCATGTACTCCTCTTTAAATTCATGAAGCACCTGCAATGGTGATGGATGCAGGAAGATGCAGGACCGAAAGTCCTAAGGGTCCAATGGTGGTGGAAGCATCTCCAGGGTTCTGGCTGCCATCAGCATGGCTTCATGTGGCTTGCTAACAGTAATGTGTAGGGAAGAGAGAGAGAGAGAGAGAGAGAGAGAGAGAGAGAGAGAGAGAGATATCCCTCTTCTGATGGCAGAATGATGGAGAGAAAGTTCCCAGAATCCCATGAGAAGTTCACACCCATAAGGAGGGGTCATCAGGCTGTGACCTGATTGACAGACTAGACTGCACTCCTTCATTCTGCCATCAAGTTTACATGAAGTGGTGCAACTACCGCAGATTGCGTATAGATTTAGCTCTGGTGTTGCAGCCCATGTAGCCTGCCCTCCTGAGAGGTACTGGACTCCTGCCTTGTTCTTCCAGACCTTGGATTCTCATGACTCTGCACCCACTGTTCTGTGATCTCTGGCTTCCAGTTGCCCGAGTCTGAAGAGGACAGGCTCTACCTGGACTTTGACCCAAGGACTTGAGTTAGACTGGATTGGAATGCTCTTTCCATATAGAATTCTGTTTTTGTTTCAACTTCTGTCTTAAACATATATAACTCTCACTGGTTTTGTTTCTGTAGACAACTCAGCCTAATACAACCACCAAGGAAATCCTAGAGTGAAATGTATTCTTTGGAGCCAGGATTCATGTGTGTGTGTGTGTGTGTGTGTGTGTGTGTGTGTGTGTGTGTAACCTCTTAGATTGATACCAAGGTACATGGAGCACTAACATGGGATTCTGGGTCCACAAAAACTAAAAGGAGATGAGAACTTTATTCTCAATCGTGAGGCAAGAGAAAGAGAAAGTTTTTTCCTAGACTTGACACCCTGACAGATCTTTACTTTGTGAGAAAAAACAACACACACACAGTATCTCCAAAGTGCACAAGAACAAGTCGCAGTAAAACAAGGTGTGCCTGTATTTAAACAGATTGATCGCTACCAGTTGTTAAAAGGCAAACTCTAGTTCATAATATAAATGATCTCCCAAGATGAATGCCATTAGGGCAATCTGGTGGTTTAATTGCTTCTTCCCTGATGACTTATGGCTTGGAACAGATAGGAAAGTAGGGTATCAAAACAAATACTTGAAGGCAAGGATAAAAAATGTTAATAATTAGTAGCAGCTAGAAGCAAAGTTAATTCTCAGTGGGCTCATGATGCCAGCTATTTAATGCAAATTAACAAATGGCATTTTAATGTAAAGGACTTGAAAGTTAATATTCTAATTTTCCAAGTCAGATCAATAATTCAACAAACAATAATGCGTTTGAGGAAGGAATTTAGAACTGGAGCGATAACTTTATTCCAGAAGGAAGGGAAATGCTCTGTGAAGTTTATATTGGTGGATCCAAAATTAGACTAAATTAGAGTTTAGTGTCACATGCGTTGGAAGGAACACCTCATAAAAATGAAAAATGCAAGCAATAGCTTATCAACAAAGTGATAAGATTGGTCTTATAATGCAGAGATTTAGACAAGCCCTTACCTTTGGAAGGATGATGATGGATAATTCTGAATTAAATCAGAGTTATTCCGAAGCCCAGGCCCACTGGTTGGGTAGAGATTGGTAGCCTCCCCGAGCCTAGTATGGCTGGTAGTCATGCACTAATGCTGGAACTGAACACGCTTTTAGTGACCGATTTTTTTTTTCAGCCAAAAAATAGATGGTGTTAGAAGAACAATGACACTAGGGAGGTTGGCACTCCTTAGAAAAACTTATCATTGGGATCAAAAGGGCAGTGTTTGCCCAGAGACAAGATCAGAAGGCAGGAAGGGTTGGAAAAAGAGGAATGGAAGCAGAAAACACTGGGAGAAGGTGGAGTTTGCTCCTTGGTGGGGATAGCAATCAATGATATGAAACAAAACATGGATGGGATGTTGAGTGGAAAACTGATTCACTCCGTAAACCTCTATCCGGTTCAAAAGAAAAAGCTGAAAATAAATAAATTTTAGTGCTTGAATCCTCTGCCTCAAACAACAGTTCCACACACGACTAACAGGCTGTTGGTCTAGGTGGATGATTTTGACTTGAACTAGGAAAACTCCCCTCCATATTCAGATGGCTGTGACCAGGAGTGACCATTATTTTTGTGATTGTTTTCACAAGGGATCTCACCACCAGGAGACTCAAACCCCTCAACTTCCACCTGTGCAACACTTTGTAGTTCACAGAGTAAGTTTGCCTGATAGATATCCTTAAGCTCATTTGGTAGTTGATGGACGTGAGAAGCTATGATTTGCCGCAGATCAGGCAATTAACCATTGCAGAATTCCTTCCTGCACTTTGGTTGTGCGTTATCATATCCACTCAGCATGAGTGCAACACGCTCTCAGAGACAGGCCAGGACCACCAACTAAGGACCAGAGCAAGCGATGGAATGTCTCCTGCATCCCAAATGTCTCACTTGTGTCCCACCTCAATCACCATGCCCTGAGAACCTGACTCCTGGTCCCACTCCTAGAGGGGGTGTGGGGTGTGTGTGGGGAATCACTGGGGGGATTTCTGGTGCCTTGCATACGTAGTTGTCTTTCAATTTGATCTTAGTGGCATGAATCCCTGGTGGCACATATGGTTAAGTGATCAGCTGCTAACTGTAAGGTTGGAGGTTTGAGTCTGCCCATACGGTATTGTTCAGTGGTATAATGGATTGCAGTGCTGTGCTGTTGTTGTTGTTAGGTCCTGTCTAGTTGGTTCCAACACCTCGTGACCCTAGGTGCAACAAAACACTGCCTGTTCCTATACCATCTTCACATTTGTTCTCACGGCTGAACCAATCGACGGAGTCACTGTTGAAGGTCTTCCTTTCTTTTCAACTGCCCCCTTACTTTAGCGAGCATGGTGTCCTTCTCCAGGGACTGGTCTCTCCTAAGGACATGTCCAAAATATGTGAGACGATGTCTCACCATCCCTGCCTCTAAGGCGTATTCTGGTTGTACTTCTTCTAAGATAGATTTGTTGGTAGTTTAATGTGTTGTTTTTTGCCATCGACTTATTTCTGACTCATGTACAACAGAACAAACACTACTCAGTCCTGTGTCATCCTTATAACTATTGTTGGAGCCAATTGTTATAGCCACTGCGTTAATCCACATCGTCTTCTTTTTTCACTGTCTCTCTGCTTTACAACGATGATCTTCTGGGGGCATATCTATGAGTAGAAGTACTGAAATATATTGCCAGATGTTGACTTCAACATATTTGAACTGCCCTGCAGGATTTCCAAAGCTGTAAATTTTTATTGAAGCAGGCTGTCATATCTTTCTCAGAGCAACTGGTGAGTTTAGGCTGCTGATTCTTTTCAATGGATTCCTTGAATTGCTGAATGGAGATGGAATTCTTTTTTAAAATTGTAGTTTGGGTGAAAGCTTATAGAGCAGTTGAATGTCTCCATTCACAATGTGTACATAGTTTCTTTTGTGACATTGATCGTCGCAACCCTAAACTGTCACTTCCTCCCTAGTCCCTCTCCATTTGCCCTTCTTTCTTGACCCTTCCTGTACCTGAGCTTTGTTTTTGAGCAGATGCTGCCTGTATAATCTGTATGGCTGATGGTACTAAAGTGCTTATGTGCTCTCTCCTGGTGTTTTTATTCACTTCATAGGCCCGTGTAATGTTTGGCTGAGTGTTCTTTCCTGGGAGTAAGTTCTGTACCAGGCTTAAGGGCAATGATCTTAAAGGTTCCACCAGTCTCTGCCAGGCCAACAAGTCTGTTTTTTTTTTAAATGATTTTGAATTTTGCCCTACATTTTCCTCCCTCTCTTTCTAGGACCCCCCCTATTGTGATCCTGCTCAGAGTGGTCAGTAGTGGTAGATGGGCACCATCCAATTCTTCTGGTCTCAGAGTAGTGGAGGCTGTGGTTTAATGTCTCCTGTGGACTAGTTGCTTCCTTGAGTTCTTGGTTTTCTTCATTCTTCTTTGTTCCAGACAGGAAGAGACCAATAGCTGCATGACAATAGACAGCCTCTTACAAACTTTAAGACTCCAGGTGCTACTCACAAAGTAGGATGTGGAGGATTGCCATTGTAGACTACATTATGCCAGTTGACCTAGATATTCTATGAGACTGTGTGGTCTTAAGTCCTTGTGTTAGGTTGGATTCACTAAAGAATCAAAACCAGTGGCACTTGTATGTTTTGTATATGTAAGGAAATTATATCAAGCAATGGCTTACAGAGTTGTAGACAAAGTTAAAGCCAATCTAATGCAGTTCAAGTCAGGCTTCTCTTAACCCATGGAAGCTGATGAACAGAAAGCAGTATGCTGAAACAAGGGGCCCAGGCTGGTGGGTACAGAGGTCCAAATCCACATAATGAACCCATCATTGGTGGTCCACTGATGACTCTTGGGATTGACAGTTGAAGCAACAAGAGATGGAGGAACCAAACTCAAGATCCATCTCTGGCAGAAAGCAAAGGGCCAAATAGGAGACTAACTCTGCTCAGTCTCTCTCTCTTACACAAAAAGGCTTATGACATAAAAGGCGATGTCATCAGCCTGTGACACGATAGGTTGAGTGCACTCCTACCTCTACCCAGAAGTGCCTCAAAAGCAAAGCAACAGCTAGCAAACTCACTGCCATCAAGTCGATGCTGACTCAGAGTGGCTTTCCTTTGGGTTTCCACAACTGTTTATGGAAACAGAAAGCTCAGATGCTCTTGAACTGCCGACCCTGTGGATCAAAATACAACCTGTAACCACTATACTACCATAATTCCTAAATGTAACAGTCCCCAACCTGGTGATGAAGCGTTCAGAGAGTTGTCTCTTGTATGCTCTACAAATCGTTACATATACTTGCAGCACATACACGGGCACTTGTAGAAACATTCTATGTCAAATCTATACATACTTGTGGGTTTACTTAATTGCTGCAAATTAGTTTCTCTCTATTAATTCTTCAAAGAATTGATCATCTAGGAATAACTTAATACAAATACCATTCATATACCAAACATCATAACCATAGCCATTGAGTTGCTTCTGATTCGTAGTGACCCTATTCCAGATTTTAGAAACTGTAAATATTGACAGGAGCAGATGGTCTCTTATTTCTCTCAAGGAGCATCTAGTGGTTTTGAACTATTGATCTTGTGGCTAGTGTTCTACATCAGAGCTCTATAATATTCATCTTGGATGAAGTACCATTGAGTTGATTCTGACTCCCAGAGCCCAGCAGCATAATGGACTATGCAGTGAGCTGCTAACCCCAAGCTCAGTAATTTGAACCCACCAGCTTTTCCATGGGGGAAAGATAATCTACTCTCATAAAACCTTAAAGTTGTGGAAAACCAAAGGGACAGTTATACTCTGTCTTATAGGGTCACTATGGATACTAACATCCATAGAATGCATTACATTTTTATAAATTGTTTTGATCCATTTTTTTTTGGATCCACATCACAACCTGGGTGGTAAATGGGAATGAGAATGTTGAGATTACAAAATGTTGAAAGTCTTATATAAGTCTGGTTAGCTACCAAAGCTACAATTTGGATTCCACTAGCCAGGGCTAGATTACAATCTTGCTCCTATATGTTCACACTAGAGAACAAAGCCCAGCTACGCAGATGTTAACTCTCCAGTCAACCATCACCCACTGAAGGCTGGATGCAGCTGAATTACAGTGCTGGCGAAGAATATTGAAAGTACCAGGGACTGCCAAAAGGACCAACAGCCCTGTCTTGCAAGAAGGATAGCCAGATGGCTCCTTCCAGGCAAGGATGGCTAGACAGATTTCTTATGTATTTTGGATGTGTTGAGCACTCTCTGGAGAAGGACATCACGTTTGGTCATGTGGAAGGGCAGCAAAGTAGAGGAAGGTCCTCAACAAGAAGGATCAACAGTAGCTGCACCAATGGGCTCAACCATAAGAACAATCGAGAGGGTGGTACAGTACCGAGCAGTGCTTTGCCTGTGGTCCACAGCATCACTTTGAGTTGGAACTGACTCAACTCACATAACAGCAGTCATTACTCTCTGAGGAGCTCAGAGGTCGGGTCATACCACCGTGGTCACATCTTGTCTGTCCCCTATTGGTATTAGGGCATCAATAGAGCTAATGCATGTAGAAATGTTTTCTTTGTCTATTGTAATGCACCTCATACATTTGTGGTACAAAAAAAGCAGATGGCACAGGACTGGGTGGGGTTTTATTCTCTTATACACAGAATTGGAACTGACTTGATGACATACACCACCACCTGGTCTGACCAAGGTCTATAGCTTAAGCAGGACCTCTGCATTCCTTAGTTGTGCAAAGAGATTTCTGAATTTTCATAAGGAAAGGTAGACATTATGAATAAGGTAAGCCAATAAACAGGAAAAGAGTAGATTTCTTTTTGTTCTTGGTTCAAAATGTTCCAGTTTAGCTGTGATGAGTATTGAACACAGTGATCACACTTCATATGTACTTTCTTAGGTTGGGTTGAGTTTAAGAGGCATGTTTTAATAGATTTTCTTTCCGGTGGTGGTGGGGTGTGTGTGGTTGTGTGGTAGGATGCGGGTGAAGATGAGGAGTTTAGGGAACCCATGAGGAAGTGAAATGATTTCACTTTTTCTTGTAAAAAACATATACGACACACTTGCGAACCCAACATGTGATGTGTGTGCAAAGTACAACAGGATTATATTGATCAGTGACAATAGTCACTGATATCCAGAGATACATTCTCTGTCACCAGAAACATAATGCTTCCTAAACACCAACTTCATCTTCCCTATTTTTAAGAAAGGTGCAGCTCTACTCTGTCCTCTAGAGTTCTGGTGACTCAAAATCGACTTGATGGCAGTGAGTTGAGTCCTTTGGAACACGTTTCCACTTCACTCTGTTGTGCCCCCAGCAGCAGACTACACAGTTAATAAGAACAGTAGGATCTTCCACAGTAGTCCCAGCTAGATTGACAAGATGCACTTTTCGGTCCCTGTCTTAGTTTCCAAGGCTGGCAGAATGAAATACCAGAAGGTCGGTTTTAAAGAACAGAAATGTTTGTCCTCACAGTCAGGAGGCTAGACATCTGAATTCAGACTGATGGCTCTAGGATGGCGGTCCTCCTTTGTTTTGTTCAGCTTCCAGAAGCTGCTCACCATCCTCACTGTCCTTGGGTTGGTAGATATACCTGCTCCATACCCTCGTGGAGCCTTCTCTGTGTGTATCCTCTTCTTTTTCAAGACACCACGCATCAGGGGTTAGACTGAAGATTCCCCCTACTTCATGAGGCTCACACGACCTCTGAAATGCTGAAGAGTAAGGATGTCACTTTGAGGACTATGGTGTGCCAGATCCAAGCCATGGTATTTTTCATATTCATGTGAAAATTAGACAATGAATGAGGAATCCCGAAGAAGACTCTATGCATTAGAGTTGTGTCAGTTTTGAGTTACGGTGCTGGCAAGGAATATTGAAAATAATTGTAAAGTAGCAGAAGGATGGGGAAAAATTCCATTTTGAGAGAAATACAGGCAGAACGCTCCTCAGAAACAAGGAGAGCAAGACTTCATCTCACATGTTTTGGACATTTTATCGGAGAGATCAGTTCCTGGAGGAGGATGTCGTGCTTTGCAGCACGTCAATTAAAAAAGAGACAGACCTTTAACAAGATGGATTGACATAGGGATTGCAACAATTGCCTCAAGCCCAGGAACAATTGTGAGGCTGTCACAGGACCAGGCTGTGTTTCATTCTGTTGTATGATTGTGATGAGAGGTGACTTGATGGCACTTAACAACAACATTCTTCTGAGGTAGGACCTGAAAAAGCCCTTAGCTAACCCATGCATAGTGTAGACACTGAGGAAGGGCTAAATAATGAAATCTACTGAAGGAGTCTGGCATCAGGGGCTAACCCAAAGGTTGACTGCTCAAGACCATTCAAAGACTTCTTGGAAGAAAGGCCTGGCGACATGCTTCTGAAAAGATTACAGTCCATTTCAAAACCACTTCTCAACTTGTTTGGGCCATGATTGTAGTTTGGCAGTTATGTGATGATGTAATTTGATGGATATATAATGCTGTGATTATTCACCGTGATGTGATGGACCAATCAGTTAGAAGGGGACTGGGGTGGGGTACAGGACTTTCATCAAGGCTATAGCATTGATCCAACATAAGGAAAGTTTCTCTGGGATATAGCCTTGTCACCTTTTACCTTACATGATCACAGAAGCTCCTTTGAACCTAGGGCTCTTGAGATGAGAACCTACTAGATCCAGGGGAAGATAGATGGCAAGATGAATGTAGATCTTCAAGGGATACCAGACCTACAGATACGTTAAAGGGAGACAAGGACCAGGCCCTCTAGTCAACTAAGAGAGAAAGTCTCCCCACATCGCTGGCACCCTGAAACTGGATTTCTAGTATCTTAAATTATGAGAGGATAAGTTCACGTGTATACAGTCATTAAAAACTTTACAGTCAGGAAAACCCCAGGGACTAGTTCTCTTGTGTGAAAGACACATGGGGCCCCATAAGTAGAATCTACTCCCATAAGTAGAAATCTACTCCACAGTAGCTAAAAAGAATAAAAGGAAACCAAACCCAACTCTTGCAATGCCACAGATGCTGACTCATTTCCATTTCATGGGTCAGAGTGGACCTGCCCCATAAATTTCCCAAGTTTGTGATCTTTATGGAAGTGGACTGCTACATCTTTCTCTGGCAGAGGGACTGGGGGTTCAAACTGTCAGCCTTTTGATTACCACCCATGCTCTTAACCACTGCACCTCTCAGACTCCAACCAGCACCACCACAGTGGATTTGCCAGTGGAAGACAATCCTCCCTATTCAAATTAGAACTATTTCTTAAGTAACCACAATGCTGTTCTAACATCTAGGAAGATTCATATAATCTTTATCATCTAATGTGACCTCTCTTCTTATTTCATCTCTATTTTACTCATCAGGAAATGTTAGAGAAACATTTTGAATCTGGATGTCTAACAATCTAGTGCAGTCAATCCCAGAGTATGCTGCTCCTCAGTGCCACTGCGTCTGTTCCAGCACACAGTGGCTTATGGACAACACTGCCCGGTCCTGTTCCTATGCTCCCAATTGTTCCTATGCTTAAGTCCATTATTGCAGCCATGGTGTCAATCCATCCCCTCGAGGACTTTTCTCTTTTCACTGCCCCTCTACTTTGCCAAACACAATGTCTTTCTTCAGGAACTGATCTCTCCTGATAACACGTCCCTACCATGTAAGATGAAATCTCACCATCCATGCCTCTCAGGAGTACATTGACCATACTTTGTCCAAGACAGATGTTTGTTCTGTCAGTAGTCCACAGTATTTTGAATATTCTTCTCCAACACCATACTTTACATGCATCTACTACAATGTCTGTCTTTCACATGTATATGAGGCCATGGAAAATACCATGGCTTGGGTAGGTGCACCGTGGTCCTCAAAGTAACATCCTTGCTCTTCAGTATTCTAAAGAGGTCTCTTGGAGCAGCTTTTCCTAATGCAATGCATCTTTTAATCTTCTGAGTTGTTGTTTCCATGGACATTGATTGTGGATCCAAACAAGACAAAACCCTTCACAACTTCCACCTTTTTTCCATGTATCCGGATGTTGCGTATTGCTCCAGTTGTGAGGATTTTGGTCATCTTGACATTGAGTGGTCATCCATACTGCAGGATGCAACACTTGATCGTCATCAGCAAGTTCCTCACTTTCAGCTGGCAAGGTGTGTCATGTACACACTGCAGGCTGCAGTCTGCAGAAGTCTTCAGACTGTTAGTAAGACTGCCTCCAATGTATAATGGGGCTTGATTCGGAGGACTCCTTTATAATCCGGTTCTGATGTAAGTGGAACAATTCAGTTTTTTGAAAAAAATTATTGCCTTCTATTATCAGTATCTTTATAAAGTTGGCCATGATTTTGAACAGTAAATTATGAAACTGAACATCTGTAAGTGAATATCTGAGAATGATAACACCACACATTGCAACATATTACTAAAAATAATACCCATAGAACATAACACAAGAAAACAACAGATTGTCTTGAGTGCCGCTTATCATGCCAAGAATGCATGGTAAGTCAGGGACTATCTGTGTCCCATATCCTTTCTCTCACTGCCATCCAGCCACTGCTGACTCAGCGGCTCCCCGTGGGCTTCTGAGACTGTAACTGTTAAGGAGGGTGGAGAGTTCAGTCTTCCTACCTCCCCTCCCCCCACCCCTCCCATGAGCTGGGGGTGTTTTGAACTGCTGATTTTGCAGATCACAGTCCAATGTACCACCAGGGGCTCTCCATATCTTTTGGAGGCTTTAAGTTTTTTGGTCAGTGTTTCTACCTGATGGAAAGCACTTGCCACTATGATGGGGGAGGGAGCCCGTGTTTAATACTTTGAAAACTGGAGTTCCCTTTCTTAATGAAGTAAAGATGGACATGCCCATGGCATGGTGGGGAACATTAAGGCTGAAAGTTACTAACAGATTGTTTTAGCCTCTATGGATTGAAACTCTGCATTTCTCCTTGAAAGAATTCATGGCTAATCAATAATCCACACAAGCAACCACCAGCCACAAGCTCTAACTGTCTAATGAACAAGACACCATACACAGGTCCTCAGTCTAGCAGTTAACAGATGGAACTTCCACCTCCATTTTCAAGTGTGTGCACCAGCTAAGGATTCAATTATTATCGGTGAGCTGGTGACAGATGAGGGCTTTCTTTTACCATTTATGATGGAAATCACTATTTTTGCTGACCAGAGGAAAATGTAGATCTAAAAATAATGTGCAAACCTTGCTCACTGTTTCCTCCAAGCTTGTGAGCACCTCAAGATTTTCCACGTTGGACATCATTTTCCAATACTTTCTACTGAAAGTTCCACCCCCAAGTGTTTAATTATACTTGACTAAATGGCTTGACATTTTCCACATGGTGTATAAGATACCTTTGATAACTTTTATGATAAGGGCCAATATTAGCTCATCCCTAATCGACACAAGTGACATTTGCTGCCACTTCCAGTTTGGGGCCTATGTTGGGTCATTCCTAGTTCCCACTGAATTAAAAAAAAAACACCTCTTATAATATCTTATAAGAGAATACCAAAATAGCCAAGGACCATTCGATAATTGGAGGAAGTAATTGATTTTGCTTTCAAGGAGAGATTGATGCTAGCTAGCAGGCAGTGTTCCAGAAGGGAACCTTGATAAGAAGCTACTGTGAATTTTAGGGAGTAGCGACTTGGATTTTTAAGTGCACTTAAAATATCCTCTTATTATGAAACCAGGCCACCGTCTTGAGGGAAATCATGCAGTGGGTGTAAGGTGTGATACTTGCTTCGTGGATGATTTACAACTAATGTGAGCATGACATTTCCTTCAGGGAACAAGGTAGTGTCCCATCCATTTACTTAAAGAGCACCCCTTCCCCCACAACTGTGGGCTTACTGTGCAATCAGATTGATTAATTTTATTTATTTAAAATATATCTACACACCCTAATGTAATTAAAGGACACATGTGAATAACAAGAATGGGCCCCCACAGTGGTGCAGTGGTTAGGTGTTGGGTTGCTAACCGCAAGGTCAGCAGTTCAAAACCACCCATTTTCTCTACTGTGAAGAGCTACAGCCTCAGAAACCACAAGGGCAGTTCTCTGCTGTCCAACAGGATTGCTATGAGTTAAAAGTGATACAATGGCAGTGAGTTTGTGATTATGACTATCAAAATAAACAAATAAATCTTTTCCCTCTGTGTGGTGAAGTGCAATATTTTGGGTCCACCTGTCATCTTCTCATCCAGGACACATCTGTGAAGCATACCCAGTTGCACAACTTCAGAGTTAACCGATGAGACTTCCACCTCTATTTTTAAGTGTGTGCGCACAAGCTAAGCATTCAATTCCTATCTACGAGCTGGTGACAGATTGTGACAGAGTAATTTCTACTCTGGATCTATGTCTTTCTATTCTGGGGATGACTACTTCTACCTACTCCCACAGGTAACCAATAAGATAACGCTTGCTCTCTTCCTTCTGATCCTCCTAAGAAGGGTCAATGATGAACATAACAGTTCAGCTCAGCCAATGAGAATGTTCAGGGAATTTTACTGACATCATCAGGAAAGATGGTCCTTTATTGAGAAACACAAGTACTAAGGATATCACATATAGATGAAGATGGCATGCTGAAAGTTTCAATGCAGGTTGTACCTCATCATAGATGAAGCGATGCATAGCTTATGATAGATGACAGAGGAATTCTGTGGCTAGCAGCGCAATGTGTACCTCTATGCCACCAGGGTGCCTGAAAAATTAAAGATGCCAAGACTTTTATTATTCTTTAATCAATAATAAGTGTCCTTAGATGTAGCAGTTGAGAAATAAAAGGCCTAATGCATAGGGCAAATATGCTTTTTAAAAGTGCTTGATATACAGAGGATGGATGTATGGATTGTGATGAGTTGTATGAGTTCCCAATAAAGTGATTAAACAAAAGAGACCTCTTAAAAGCATTTTTACAAAAAGAGTATTAAAAAGTCACAATGTCATGCTCGCTTTGGCAGCACATATGCTAAAAAAGTCACAATGTCACTCTGATGACTAACATGACCTGAAATCAAGCTATTTTAGTTGTTTTGTGTTTGCACAGTGTCTCTGTGAGCTGGAATCAACTTGATGGTAGCAAATGGGATTTTATTTTTGTCTTATATCTAAGCAGAAGGTGGACCATGAAAAACAAAGACCAAGTGATTGACATTTGAACAGTGGTGCTGTCAAAGAGTATTGAACAGACTGTGGGCTACCAGAAAACTGAACAAATCAGTCTTGGAGAAAATGAAACCAGAATGCTCCTTAATAGCAAGGATAGAGAGATTTCATCTTTCTTGACATTTGTTATCACGAAGGACCAGTCTCTGCCGAAGGACATCAGGCTTGATAAAGGATACGTTCAGTGATAAAAAGGAGACTCTTAATGAGCTGGTGTGACACCGTGGCTGCGCAAAGGGGCTTGAGCTTAGCAATTCTGAGGATACAGAACCAGAAACGGTTTTGTTCTTTTGTTCTGAGAGCTGCCATGAGCTGCAGCTGCTTCGACACCAACTAAAAATAATGACAAAGACACTATGGATTTCCTTGACAATGCTTCATGTGAATGTGCCCATGACTTCGGGCACATTGAATCCACCTAGAGCTAGAACTGAAGAACGGTCTGGGGATCTACTTCCCAAACCACAGGCATCGACTCCTCTCTGGAGCGCAGTTTTGCTTTGGCTCAGGTGAGGTCACCCCAAGCAGGCATCGGCTGGAGGGCACTGATTAAAATGATGAGGACAATGTGGCCCACTGTCTGGAGGCAGGCATTAGGGAGCCAAGGAAATGGGGCTGGAGGTGGAGAGGCAGTAAAAAAAAAAAAATCAAAACCAAGTCCGTGGATCCACCTCTGTCTGAGATCAGATACAGTCGTTAGAATGTTCACTATGTGTGTCATCAACTTCTTATTTGTTTTTGAGGCTAGTTTGAGTTGGGTATTGACATCTGCCACTTCCATTCATCTAGGAAGCATAATCTTTACTCAATGCTTCTCTCAACTGCTCTCTGAAAGCCTTAGATGGCTTCAGTGCTAGAACTCTCTGGAGTATGGTAGGTGCTCTGTAGGAGCTGACCAAATTTTATCTCTTATGACTGAGACAGGCAGATGACACACCCTTCCCATGCATCTGCATATATGGAAGTATGGTGAGGTATACCCTCTCACCAAATGTATTCAATATATATGTTGAACAAATCATCAGAGAAGTTGAATTATAAGAAGAAGCGCATAACGTCAGGATTGGAGGAAGACTTATTAACAATCTTGCATAAAGTTATGCAGATGGTACAATCTTGCCAACTGGAAATGAGGAGGACTTGAAGCCATTTGTGATGAATATCAAGGATTACACCCTTGAGGATGGATTCCCGCTCAATATAAAGAAGACCAATATCCTCATAACTGGACCAGTAAGTAACAAACATTATGATAAATAGAGAAATGTTTGAAGTTGTCAAGGATTTTGTTTTGTGTGGCTTCATAGTGGCTGCTCATGGAAACAACAATCAGGAGATCAAAAGGCATGCTGCATTAGGTAAATCTGCACAAGACTTCTTCTTCATTTTTTTTTTAAGGCATCCTTGCCCTCTGGTGGTGGGAGTAGGAGGTCCAGCCTTTGCTCCTGGGAGGTAGAATCGAACCTCCAACCCAGTGGGCCGCAGTCCCGCGCACAACCACTACGCCACCGGGGCT
Organism: Nesogale talazaci; assembly: GCA_004026705.1. Lineage (NCBI taxonomy): Eukaryota > Metazoa > Chordata > Mammalia > Afrosoricida > Tenrecidae > Nesogale > Nesogale talazaci. Next base: position 48,376 of record PVJH01010457.1, read on the forward strand.
CAGCCTGCACAAGACTTCTTTAGAGCATTTAACAACTAGAATGTTATTACTCTGAGGAACAAAGTGTTCCAGACCAAGCCATGACATTTTCTATCGCCTCCTATGGACTTGAACATTGGACATTGACTAAGGAAGACCATAGAAGAACCGATGTTTTTGAATTGTGGTGCTGGGGAAGAATATTGAAAGTACCATGGACTGCTACGAGGACAACCTCATCTGTCTTTGATGAAGTGTGATCAGAATGCTCCTCAGAGGCAAGGATGGTGAGACATACTGTGACATGTTGTCAGAAGAGGCCAGTTGTTAGAGACAGACGTTATGCTTGATAAAGTAAAGGAGCAGTGGAAAAATAGGAGATGGGTTGCTGTGATGACTGTAACAATGTACTCAGGCATAGGAACCTTTCTGAGGAAGGCACAGGACCAAGCACTGTTTTGTTCTGCTGTGCATAAGGTCACTAGGGTTAAGACTCAACAGCAACCCAGAATACTCTTATTGCAAGTTGATGGACATGATTCCTACTGCAAGGTGGTGAGGATTTAGGTCTTCTCCCTTTGAACCTCGATGAGGCTTGGGACTCTTCCAACTAACATGGCAGAAGTGATATAGGGCTTCTGAGATGATTTTGTAAAAAAGGTGAGATGCTCCAGCTGGTTCTCTGTCTCTCACATGCTTGGCATGGGAGCACAGCCGCTGTAGTGTAACGAAGGACAACAAGGAGAAGCCCACCAGGAGAAGAATTGGGAGTTCAGGCTGGCAGAGGCAGAAGTCCAAAGTTGCCCAAATGAATCCACCATCAGCCGTCTGCTGATGGTGCCTGGAGTTGGTAAGTGATGCAACAGGATAGTGAGGAACCAGGCTTAAGATCCTACTCTGATGGAAGGTGAAGAGTCAAAGAGATTCTAACTCCTTTTCAACTCCCTCTCTTTTATGCAAAGAGACTCTGTTGCCAAGGAGGTGTTGTCAGGATGGCTTGGGCTCTGCCCCCACCCTTACCTCGGAGAGTCTAGTTCACACAGTCCTTCATCGTCACACCAAAGAATTTAGCTGGAAAATGTATTCTTGTGGGAGTTTGGGGGACTAGGGGACCGGAAATCTGCAACCACTTTGCAGCTCACAAACCTTGTTGTCGATCTGTTGCTTCCCTGACATTAGGGACTTGTCTTCACTTTATCTTTCCCCAGATCTCTCCACTTTTCCTCCTGGTCCTGTGTAGGAGAAGTTTCCCTCCATGCTGATCCCTCAGACAACTTCCCCCAGACACAGACCAGTCAGGGGTGTGGAAATCACCCACATTGACACCCATATCATTAGGGATAGAGGCACTGGAATAAGCCTGTAATGGCATACTGATTGTATGCATGGGTGTATGCTTGTTCCTTCTCTCCTCAGTTTATAACCACCTTTCCTTCCTGGATGTCTGCCTGGGGGACTTCACTCCCAGGATTTGCAGTGACGGCAAGAGCCCTACTAGCTACCATGGTTGAGTCAGGCCAATCCCCTCTTATATAGAATATGACTATTTGGTTTAATGGTAGAAATCTTGCCTTCTGTTTTAGATAGTATTTTCTAAAGAAACAAAGCCCCTGGCACTCATACATATATATGAAAGAACTTCAAATGAAGAAATAATTTTTTTTTTTTAATCAAGAAAGGGACTCATTCCAGTCAACCTCAAGTCTATGGATCTACTGCTAGCTGGTGACTCTCAGACTCATTGAGCTGCTTGTGGATGAAGCCAGAGATAAAGCTGGAAGCTGGTAGGACGCAGGCTGCTGGGTGAAGAGTCTTAAAGATCAACAGTCAACAGGAATATGGCAGAGTCACACAGTTCCCAGGCCACCAGTCTGACTTGACATCCAAACCCAGTAAAGCAGGAAATAAATAAGAAATAAATTCTTAGTGTCTCTCTTACAAAAAGATTACACTTCAAGGAGATACCCTCGGGCTTCAAACTAATGGACAGGTAAGAATCTACCCCTGCCTCCACACAGGTACTATCAAGTTGACAAAACCTCTAACCATCACACCTTCCATGAAGGATGCCTGGCCTTGGTTTCTGGACAATGCACCCCAGACACAGCTACCCCCTATCTGTCAGTGGAAGCTTGTGTGTTGCTATGATGCTATTATGGTAGTTGGATAATCTGATGTCAACTTGAGATTATTAAGAGTGAAAGGGTGGAGTCTATCCTGTCAATCAGGTTGAAGCTTGATGACCTCAGAGGCATAATGGAAATAAATATCTCACTGGAGGCTGGACCTACATTCTCTCTGCTTCGCTTTCCTACTGACAAGCCATGTGGTGTTATGCTGATGGAGTCAGATCCCTGGAGCTTGAGGAGCCATGTAGAGACCCACAGCAGTGTTGAGATGCTTCCAGTGCCACTGGATCCACAAGACTTTCCACCTATTGGCCTGCAGTCTTCCTGTACTCAGCATTGTTACGTGTGTTGCGTGAGTCTGAAGAGGAATTTACAGACTGGTATCTTACATATGGGCTAATATCGGATTTAAGGACTTGATCTGGATTGGGCTGAAATGTATTCTTTTTTTTTGTTTTCTGTTTTTTTTAGGGGCATCACTACTCTCCGGTGGTGGGAGTAGGAGGCCCAGCCCCACTGCTGGAACTGAACCTCCGTCCCAGTGGGCCGCAGTCCCGCGCACAACCACTACGCCACCGGGGCTCAGCCGAAATGTATTCTTAATAGACAATTATTTTTTTATATAAAGTTCTTTCTTTATTTATTTTATTCATTTATTTTTTTGGGGGGTTGGTTTGGGCATCACTGCCCTCAGGTGGTGGGAGTAGGAGGCTCAGCCTTTGCTCCATGGAGCTGGAATTGAACCTCCATCCCAGTGGGCCGCAGTCCCCGCACAACCACTACACCACCAGGGCTCAGCTATTTTTTTTTTTTATTTTTTGGGAGCCATCACAGCACTTTGGTGGTCATGAGAGCTACCCAGCGCTGCTCTCGGGAGCTGCCACTGGATTTGAACCTCAAAGCCTGGGGGCCGCAGTCCCACACTCAACGACTTTCGCCACCGGGGCTTAGCCTATAAGGCTCTTTATTATACACATATGAATGTCTATGAATTTTTTCCTCTAGTCAACTGCAACGATCACAGATGCCGACCAAGTTTCAGTGGAACTTTCAGACTAAGACAGACTAGGAGGAAAGACCCAACAATCTACTTCAAAATATGAGCCAGTGGAAATCCCTTTATTCACAACATTCCATCATCAACCAATTCTATGAATGACACAGGCCCAGGGAGCATCTTGGTTCATTGTGCATTGGGTTGCCATGAGGTGTGGGTCAACTGATAACAGCTCTCAACAACAATGTAGCTATTTTATAAGATATCACAATTGATATAAACAGATATTACACCGCATAAAACATGTACCACACACAAGCATATATACCATTTTTCTTGTGTATAAGCTGAGATTTTCAGCACATTCTTTTTAAAGTCATTTTATTGGGGGCTCATACAACTCCCATCAGAATCAACACATGTATCCATTGTATGCAGACCACATTTATACATTTGTTGCCACCATCATTCTCTAAACATCCTCCTTCTACTTAGGCCCTTGGTATCAGTGCCCCATATTTCCCCTCCCTCCCCACTCTCCATCCCTTATGGGCCCTTAATAATTTACACATTATCACTACTTTGTCAAATTGTATACTGTCCGATGTGTTCCTTCACCCACTTCCTTGTCCACACCCCAGGTAGGAGGTTATATGTAGATCCCTGCAGGTGGTTCCTCTTTTCTGCTGTACATTCCCTCCCCTCTCCCAGTATCACCACTCTCCTCACTGGTCCTGAAAGGATCATCTGCCCTGAATTCACTATGTTTCCTGCTCCAGTGTACATCCCCGGTCTAGCTGGATTTGTAATGTAGAATTGGGATCATGATTGTGGAGGGAGGAAGCATTTAAGAATTAGAGGGAAGTTGCATATTGTCCTTTATCACTGCCCTCTGGTGGGAGTGGGAGGCCCATTCTTGCTCCTGGAGAGCTGCTGCTGGATTTGAACCACCAAGCCGGTGGGCTGCAGTCCTGCACTCAACCACTACGCCACCAGGGCTCAGCCCCGAAACTTGCATATTTCATTATTGCTACATGGCACCCTGACTGGCTCATCTTCTCTCTGCAATCCTTCTGTAAGGGACTGCCTACTGATGGGCTTTGGGTCCCCAATCTATACTCCCCCTCAAATGTAATGATGCAATTTTTAGTTCTTTGATGCCTGATACCTGATTTCTTTGACATGTCCTGGTCACACAGTCTGGTATACTTCCTCCATGTGGGCTTTATTGCTTCTGAACTAGATGGTTGCTTGTTTACTGTCAAGCCTTTAAGACCCCATGCTCTATATCTTTTGATAGCCAGGCACCATCAGTTTTCTTCACCACTTTTGTTTATACACACATTTGTCTTCAGTGATTGTGTCGGGAAGGTGAGCATCATAGAATGTCAGTTTAATAAGAGCAAAATGTTCTTGCACTGAGAAAGTACTTGAGTGGAGGTATAATACCTATCTGCTGTCTTAAAACTAACACTATAAGTATATGCACATAGATCTGTTTCCCATTATATATAAATATATTCACCTATGTACATGCCTGTATTTAGACCTCTATAAATGCCCTCCCCCCAAGTTCTTTCCTCTATTTCCTTTTACTTTCCTCTTGTCCCACTGTCATGTTCAGCCTTAATCTGGGTTTCTGTAATTTTTCTCTGTTACATCACTCTTGATCAATCCCTATCAGGCCTCTCACACTCACCTTGTCCCTGATTTTGAATCACTTGTTATTCCCTTATCCCTGGGTTGGTCAACACCACCTCCTTCCCCCCTCCTCCCCATCTCCCATGTTCCCCTGGAACCATCAGTCCCATTGTTTTCTCTTCCAGACTGTTCATCCAGCCTACCTTGTCTAGATAGACCTGCAGAGATAATAATATGTACAAAAACCAAGGAAGTGAACAAGGAAAATAAAAAGATGACAGCAACAAGATCCCAGTGTGCAATATTATAGATTATATATAAAAAGAAAATAATAAAAGAAAAACCTGTAAATAGTTCAGGGTCTGTTCAAAGACCTCCAGGAGTGTCCTGCAATTAAGTCCAGTGGTGTGCCACATCCTGACCCCAAAGTATATCCTTGGCACTCCCTCAGGAACTTCATGCTCTACTGCACACCCTTAGTGTTTTCCCTGGTGTGGTGGGGTCAGATAGGAGACAATTCTGACCCTGCTTCTCCATTGCTGTCCCTATAGGGCCTTGGGTCAGCAAGGGATGCCGTGTTTCATAGTGGGGCTTTCCCAGGACATTTTATATGTTTTTTTGGCATCACTGCCCTCTGGTGGTGAGAGTAGGAAGCCCAGCCTTTGCTCCTGTGGAGCCTCTGCTGGACTTGAACCTCCATCCCAGTCGGCCACAGTCCGGTGCACAACTACTACGCCACCAGGACTCGGCCCCCAGCACATTTTAAGTACAGTTTTTGGTGATAGAATTAGGTGTCTTGACTGATATTTGGGTCAGCTTATACTCAATTATATATGGTACGTGTCTACATTTCCTGTTGTTATTGTTAGGTGTTGCTGACAGAGCCATTCTTTGTACTACAGAGCAAAACACTGCCCGGTCCAGGATTACCCCTACAATTGTTCTCAGGTTTTTGTGTATTGTTGCTGCCAGTGTCCATCCATCTTGTTGAAGATCTTCCTCTTTTTCACTGCCTCTCTTTTTACCAAGTATGACATCTTTCTCCAGGTCTGGTTTCTCCTGATACCATACCCAAAGGACTTGCGATGATGTCTTGCCATCTAGGTCAGGCTGGGTTGTCTAGGGGAATAACATCAGACCACTCCCACAGAGATAAGGAAGATCTTTATATCAAGAAGTAATCTTATATCCAGAAGGCATCTCAGCTATCACTAATTCAATCCTGTAAGTTTAATGCAAGCCAGGCCCCTCTTCAAACTCACATAGCTGCAGGTCAGTGAGGCAGAGAGGTGAAGCAGGATGCATCAGCATCACAGGCTGGTGGGTGAAGAGTTGCATGGATCCACATTCAGTGGAAACATGGCAGGGCACCGACAGCTCTCAGGGCTAGGCTGGCCCACACGGTGTGTCCTCTCAGTGCGTCCTCTCAAGGCAGGCACAGAGTACATCAAGCAGGAAGGCAAAGGGGTACAGGGAGAGAGAGAGAGAGAGAGAGAGAGAGAGAGAGAGAGAGAGAGAAGGAAGTTCCCAGTTACTCCTTTATAAGAAGATCACAGTCCCCAGGAGGCAACACCAGTCTGTGATTTTACTGATAGGCTGGATTTCACCCTAACTCATTCACACACATTCAAGTTGACATGAAATTTAAGTAACACACCATCCTGGTTTCTAAGGAATATTCTGGCCACACTTCTTCCCAGATGGATGTTTGCTACTTTGGCAATCTATGGTGCTTTCAATAGCCTTTGACAGCATCATAATCCATATGCATTGATTCCTCTTCAACCTTCCTTATTCAATGCCCAACTTTCACATGTGTCGGAGGCCCTTGAAAATACCATGGCTTGGGTCAGGGTCCCTCTAGGTTCCCAAGTAATAGCTGTGCCCTTCAACACTTTAAAGAGGTCTTATGCCGAAGATTTATCCAATCAGTCACATAGGCTCTGCTTATAAGGGTCCGTGGTGGCGCAGTGGTTAAAACACTTGGCTGCTGGCCAAAATGGAAGACTTGAATCTTCTGACTACTCTGCTGGGGAACAATGTGGCAGGCTGCTTCTGTAAGGAGTGGCAGTCTTGGAATTCTTAGAGGGTAGTACTATTTTGTCCATACCGGATTGCTATGAGTTTGAATCGACTTGACTACAATGGATTTTAGTTTAGGTTCTGTTTCTCTGATTGACCCAGACAGACAGACAGACAGACAGACAGACACACACACACACACACACACTCCCTGGATACAAACAGTGCTCAGCAACCAGCTCTCTCCCCCGCCCATTTGTCACTCACGATTTGTGCAGTCATTTGCCTGTGGTTATCGCTCTTAGCATCCTGCACCTGTTCCCTGTTCACATTAGTACTTCCGCCATCCTCAACTGATTTGCAAGTCTGAATGCATGTTGATGATGTAAACAACCTTTCAAAGCAAGCTGTGTTGGAGAAAAACTTTTCCAAGTGTGTAAGAATAGATCGGAATCTTCACAGGACTCCACAGAAAGGCTCACTTCTTTCCCCCTGTTTCCTGGATGACTGTTCAACCAGTTTTTCAGTCTAAGATAAGGAACAAATCCAATTAACCTAAGAGGATGTCTGATGAAGGATTTAGACATTTACTCAGCGCCTGAGTGTGGTTGGAATTTAGCCATGGAAAGCGAGGCTCTGCACCCTGGGAGGCGTGCTTTGAGAGGGTTAGGTAACCTCTCAGTGTACAGTTCTTGTGAGGTCCTGGAAGCTGAGACGAATTCATTCTTCCTTGGTCATTCTTAGTTGAACGTTTGAGGATTCCGCCCATTGCCAACTAGGAAGATTCCTCACCCAAGGGGAGAGATAGGACTCTGGAGGAGGGACTCATGCTTGGTAAAGCAGAGAGACAGTGAAAAAGTGGAAGACCTTTGATAAGGTGACTCGACACCATGGTTGCACTGATGATGGGCTCAAACACAAGAACAAGCATGAGGACACGGGACAGCACAGGGCTGGGAAGAGTTTTGTTCCATTGTACTTAGGGTTGCTATGAGTTAGAACCTTGAGTTAAAACTCAATGTCATCCAACAACAGCAACAACAACTACAGCAAGGAAATAGGGTCCACGTGGAGCCAGGTATGACTTATAAAACTCAAGACTTACAAAAAGGGAAGAAGTTAAAGGAGACCGTGCCATGCTATCCGATGTTGACTACCCGCTGGAGCTTTGGCCCACCCTGTGTACTGAGAAGCAGAGGAAGCTTTGATGGAAGTAAGAAAAAAGAGGGACACAGGACTGCAGAAGGAAAGACAGACACCAGAGAAAGCAGCTCTGAGCCCCTGTGGTTTTCATGGCTTCCTCTTCATTTTACCCTGAGACAAGCTACAGACCTGGTTTTAGGATCTGTAAGACCCTAATGCTGCGACCCTTTAATACAGCTCCTCATGTTGTGGTGACCCCTAACCATAAAATTATTTTTGTTGCTGCTTCATAGCTGTAATTTTGCTATTGTTATGAATCATAATGTAAATATCTGATATGCAGGATGCATTTTCATTGTTACAAATTGAACATAATTCGAGCGTAGTGATTCATCACAAAATAATATATAATTACATATTGTGAAATATTTATTTCTAATTGTAAATAAACAAAATTTTGCCTGGAAGCATAGCGTAGCATGGGTAATAGTCTTAATATAACATGTGTTAATATGTGTTTTCCAATGATCTTAGGCAACTCCTGTGAAAGGGTCATTTGACCCCCAAAGAGGTTGCGACCCCCAGATTGAGAACTGCTGCTCTATAGCGGAATAGCCTCTTCCTCCCATCTTCACCTCTTTTTTAAACCTTCAAAGTACTTGAATAAATTCATCCTCCTTGTAGACATGGCATTTTGCTTTATCAAAGGAGCTTATGGGATGTATCCGAAAACTTTGTCATGGGAAGACAGAGTTTTCCCAGGCTTAGGCAGAGTCTGTCTGTCTGAGGAATAGTCTGGATCTCTGGCAAGGAAAAGTAACCAAACGGTGTGTTATCACTGGAGACAGAATATCGGTCTTGTATGATTTTGCCACTAGCATCCTTTTCTAGAGCTGCGTCACTCAACTGCTCTCCAATGCATTATGGGTAGAGATGGCTTTATTATTTCAGCCAATCAGCACATTCCACCCTCCTGACTAGAGTGGTTTTCCAATGTTCACATGGCCAAAAACTTCCCTATGAAACCCACTTAGGACAGCTCATGAGATGCAATTCTGAAAATCCTTGCTTTTCTTTGGATTACCAAGGATGCTTATTTCCTCTTGCTGTTGGCATGAGGGGCAAAGACTCTGGGTCTGGAATGGTGGCAGTTGACCTATAGAACATGACTGGAGAGTGGGTCCAACAGTACAGAGATGAAACTGATTGCTCTAGAGAGGAGAGAGACAGAGAGAGAGAGATAACAGTGAAATCATGTGAATCCTGGATCAAGCTGAACCTGAAGCAGCAAGGAATGCCTCGGGATCATTTGCTTTTGTGAGCAAATACATTTCTCTTCTTTTGCATAGACTGGTGTGAGGTAGGGCTTTTGTCACAAGCTGCAGAAAGGATCATAGCTAATGGTCCTGGGGAGTTGAATTAAGAGACAAGATGTCAGGTCATATACAAGACGGAAAGGCTTAGCTACCCACAGAGAAAGAGAGAGGCTCTAACACTCCAGCCAATGTGGTCTGCCCCCTCTTTTTGAGACCATAGCACACTTAGTGTCTACTACTTATTCAGCACATACCACATAATGCCGGGAATTACAATTACAGTTCTTGAGTGGTGGTGCAAATTTCACAATCATAAAACTCCAGCATGCAGAAAGAAAAGGAGCTTTCTTTTTTGTTTTATAATGGATCTTAATTTAGCTCATACACCCTTCTTTCTGCTCATGGTGGAAAACTCCATCTTGCCGATTCCAGATGATGCTGTCAGTCATTGCTTACAGTGCTGTCTTTTTGCCATGACTGAGGGATAGTCAGTCTAGTCAGTGTACCAAAATCTGTTTCTTCTCCCCAGGACAATTCTGAGTGTGTGTTGCGGGATAGAAAATGAAACTCTTCATACTGTTGCAGAAGGCTTTTTCATTCTTGATTGGTTCCACATACTCTATTTCCCTTTTACAGGTGTTGCCCATGTGTCCCAAGTTCATGCTGTATCCTTGCAGTCCAGCCAAGGCCTGGGCTCTTCCTGATACTCTGAGAGTCAGTTCAATCATTGGTGGGTAAGATATCCATATCAACCTGCACCTTTTCCTGTGTCTGCCCCTCCTCTCTGTATTAGGGATTCCTTCCCTTTTGAAAATGATTAATAAAGGAAATGTGTCCTTTCTGCTCCCACCTTCCTGTGTGCTGGGAATCTATTGATAAGGGAAATGCACCTGCACACCGCCCTGGGTCCTTCCATTGTTTCCTGTGTTAGACTGACTTGGCCAGAGAAATAAACCCAGAGACACTTGTGTTGTATAGCAAGGAACTTTATTTACACCAAGGAGGTTCATACCAAGAAGACATCCCATAAGTACTGTCTTAGCTGGGGCCCTCTTCAGATGCATGGAACCACAGGCTGATGCTGTTGAAAGGCGAGGCAGGACACTTGCAGGCCTGGGGGATGGGAGGGGGATGTCACATGGATCCGCAGTCTGTAGAGACATGGCAGGGGGCCTGCACCTCTCAGGACCAGGCAGTTCACATGGAGGTGGGCAGCATCCTGGTGAGAGAGAGAGAGAGAGAGAGAGAGAGAGAGAGAGAGAGAGAGAGAGATATCCCCAGTTTCTCCCTTATCAGAAGGCCACATGCCCATTGTCATCAAGCTGTGGCCTGATTGACAGGTTGAATTCCACTTCTACAGGTTCATACAAATTCAGGTTGCTATAAAATCTAACTGCCCCATTCTTCCCCCCTTCCTCCCATCTTGCCCTGGATCTGTCTACCCCCTGTGCCCTTGAATGACAGGTTTTGCAGCTCCATCCCTGCCTGCCCTGCCCCTGTCAGTTCTAAGGCCCACACTGGACACTTAGTCTCGAGTTCCACCACATCCGTTAGTGGATTGATCACTCATCAGCCTCTGTACTTGGTGGCCTGGTCTCATAGTACAGTCACCTACTGATAGGCACGCTAGTTCTCAACTCCCCTCTGCTCTGGGGGGACATTTTTTCCTCCAGCTGAATGAAGAAGATGAGGCTGAGATTGGGCCACTGTTAACTTTCCATTTGCTCAAACCTTTTCAGCCCCTATTTCTGTGACCCTTGAGTGGCAGCTTTTCTCCCAGAATTCCAGACAAGTCTACTTTGTTCTCAGTTCCTCAAACTTACAGGAAGCTTCATCTCAAGGGGCACTGTACAGTCTCAGTCTCACCTCACCTGGCGACTCTACTCTCTCTGAGACACATGCAGGCCCATTTCTCCTCCTTATGCTGGGTCTGGCTCTGGGTCATCCCAGTATAACTGCCTTTTGACCTTACCAGGGACAACTCAGGCACTCTTCCCTCTCCCCTGAAAAGTAGGGCTTCCAGGGCTCACTCCATACTTTCCAGTCTCAGAAGCACACACCAAAGCTCTCAAAGTGAGCCCGGTGATCTGTTCCGACTGCCGCGTCCCCAGCAGCCACGAGCCTACATGGCAGTCTTGATCCGTGGCAGAAGAGCTGGATGGCACAAAAGAAGCATCCACACAGGGGTTTCTGAGAAGGAGAACTTCTCTGGTAATTTCACAACCTTCCGTGGCTATGGTGAAAGCGTCCATTGTCTTTCTAGCCATGAGAAGCTAGTTGGGTTATGCCAGGCCTGTGGGTGTGGATTGTCATGCTACCTCCACTGACAATTTGACACCTGAAAGGCTAAAACCTCCCGACTCCCCCCAGTAGCCCAGAACACTGCGAATGCTCCTTGTTTGTGGGCCAAGGGTCCACAGTGTGGTCATTGTGTTTTGTTTTAAAAACAGCACCGCAAACAGCTTTGTTGAGATCTAATTCACACACCATTCAATTAGTCATGGAAAGTGTGACTCAACAGGGCTTGTTCGCTCTCTAGCAGATTCATGGATATACGCCAACCCTGCCGTTAGTGTTCCTGGAGAGTTAGTTACCTCAGCAAGAAACCGGGTGTCCTTTTGCTGGGTGCCTGGGTGAGGTGTGGGTTAAGGGACTGGACTACTTACCCAAAGTTGGAGATTTACGTCCACTTGAGGCACCTCCGAACACGGGCCTGGAGCTCTTCCTGAAGGGGTGAAGCTCAGGGCTCCTCTGACATGCATGGGTTCACCCCTGGAAGAAACAACTTCCCAACAACTTCCCTTTCTTCTTTGTTTGTTAAATCTTTTACTTATGATTCACATCCTTCCCCGTTCTCCCCATAGTAACTACGTTCACTATGTCTGTAGTCACCATAGAGAGAAGCATGGTCTGAACCTGGAATATTCCCAGTTTAAGGTCTTGAAAGAATTCCATAATCTGGACTTCCATGTAAATGGAGTGATGGCAAGCGCTGATTTTGTGACTCATGCTAGGCCCTGTTGCAACCACCGTGGCAGCCTCTGTGACAGATCCCCAACAGTGCCCCGCAACAGGGGCACACCTCTGTTATGAACCTGAGCTGTGCTCCTGTGAGAAGTCCCCTCAGTGGAATGTTGCTGCCCCGTCACAGAGGTTTTGCGCCACCTCAGTGGGAAAGATGGTCCACAACCAAGACTGGTGTCTGTGTTAGTTGGGGTAGACTGGAGAAACAAATTCATAGACACTCATATGTCTATAAGAAAGAGCTTTATGTACAAGAGCAGTTGAATATTGAACATTGAGCAAACATCCCAGCCCAGTCCAGATCAAGTCCATAAGTCAGATATTAGCCCATCTGTCTGATACCATTCTATAAAGTTCTCTTCAGACTCATGAAACACATGCAATGACGCTGCATGCAGGAAGATCACAGGCCAGTGGGTGCAAAGTCTTGTGGATCCAGTAGTGATAGAAGCATCTCAGTGCTGGCAAGAGTCTACACGTGACTCCTCCAGTTCCCAGGCACGGGGTTTTTCAACATAGTGCCACGTATCTTGTCAGTAGAGTGTCTCCAAAGGAGTGAGCTGAGAGAGTGTCTCCTGCCTCCAAGAAGAAAATCCAGGAATTCCCAGACTCCTCAGGGGAAGGCCAGGCCCTCACAGAAGCCTCCTTGGTTACGACCTGATTGACAGACTAGACTCTACCCCTTTACTCCTAATCCTCTCAAGTCCCAAATTGATACCAGATTGTGTAAGCACCACACCATGCTTCCTGTTCTCAAAAGGGGCCTGCGTTCTATTACTGTTCCTGTTTAGGAGAACCCTGGGGGATCAGGCTGAGAAGGTACTCTGAGCAGAGCGTGTCCTTAGCAACATCTCTGGATCTTTCCTATTTCCTTCTTTTCCCTTCTCCCGAGGGCCTTCCTTCCTGAGAGCCTGAATCAAGCCTCAGGATTTGCTTCTAGGGATAGTAGCTCACGACTCCATGAAGGCAGTAACTGCATTCACTATGTCTGTAGTCACCACAGAGAGAAGCATGGTCTGAACCTGGGATATTCCCACTTTAAGGTTCCCAAGAATCACCTGGAGGCCTAACTAAGCCACAGCATTCTAGCCTCTCAGCATGGAGAATGCAATTCTGCCAGACTGCAGCAGGGCCTGGGCCTCTATATTTTAACAGGTTCTTGGATGACGTGGCTGCTGCTGCCACTACCCGTGTGTGGCTTGTGTCAACACTCTGAGAGTCTAAGGGATGCTGTCTGGTCGAAAGGGAGGCCTTGGGAGGACAAGCATGCCAGAAGAGGCTTGCAGAAATTCATTTGCATGTGTGCTATTTGGGGTTGGGAGAAGACATGGAAGTTGATGGGGTCCTGGACCTCATCCCTAGGCCTGGATCCAAGGCCTGAAGGGTGAATCACAATGGGTTGAAGTCCAACATGCTGGTCATCCTAAGGTGTCTAAGATGGATGGGTCCTCCCAAGCTATTCTGTTAGGCACAAGAGGCAAAAGTTGACATAGGACAGGAATGGCACATTCTCCTATTTGGGTGTGTGTGTGCTCATGTATGTGTATGTCTGTGTTCACCGGTATCCTGTATGTGTTCGTGAATGTGTGTGACCACAGGCTTGTGGCGTGCTTTCCGTATTACCTGGGCAATACTGGTAACTGGTTCCTCACCATCAGCATTCCTTCTAACACAAAGGCTTAGGTGCACACACGGATGCTAACCCATGCTGTGCTATTCTTCCCTCTAAAGGGTGGTCCTCTTTTTGTCACTAGAGTCTCACCTCCCTGGCTGATGTATGCTGTCCCCAGCCTGGCTCCCCGTCCCTGTAGCTGAGACAGCCCTCCCTGCTGACATCACATCTGGCTCACCTTTTGAGTGCTGACAGCACAGAGGAAACTTGTGAGTCTTCTCTGCTTCTGGTGCATCACCCAAGGACCCGCTGCTTCAAGATTACAGACATTCATCTCCTCTGAGAGGGCGTTTGAATCCTCTGGTTCTTTGTTCACAAGCAAATCTGGACCCCAGCCAGCACCTCCCTGCAGCCGGCATCTCGTATTTGTGCACAGTTTGCCAGCAGGTGGCAGGATGTCCATCCTCTGGGTTTGCAGCAACGTTGGGGGAGGTGCCTTACACATCATCTCTCCTATGCCTGATATCCTCTTGAAAGCCAGTTATGCAGAAGAGACTTTAGGCTCATGGGGGGAGTTAGAGTGCATCCCTCAATGGAAGTTTAGTCTTTCAGTTTAGTCAGCCAGAAGTCCAAATGTCGGCAGTTGGCTAAGACTTTCTCTCCCTGCTGGTTCTGGGGAAAGGTTGTTGTTACCTTTAGGAAATCTGTGGGCCTGGAATTCCTCGTCCACCTCTGTGTGTCTCAGTGTCAAGGCTGTCAGCGCAGGGACCCTGGGTCCCAGCTATCTTCTTGGCAGTAGTGAGGCCTCGCTTCTCTCTCATTGTATCCCCTCTAAGATAAAAGGTTGGCTTCAAGCAAGGGTGCGACTTGAGTCTCACCCCCCTGGCCTTTCCAAGCATGGCTCCGGTCACACTTTCCTGGGGTCCAGTCTTCTCCCCCAGGCCTCTCTTCTGTCTCCCTCTCCTATGTAGCTGCCCACTGAGCCCTGTTATATAAGCCTGTGGCTCCACAGTGGATGCAGAGCATTGGTGACATCGTGGTTGCAGGTTGGGTTATTAGCCACAAAGTTAGTATTTGACCTCCCCAACCACTTCATGAGAGAAAGACAAAGTTTTCTGCTTCCCTCGAGATCGACCCACAGGGACAGTTCGTCTCTGTTCTACCAGGTGGATATGAGGCTGAATGGACGTGACCATGGGGCGCGTGCATGGGTATGTGTCTAACCTATGGTGTTAGTCCAGGTAGACTAGAGAAACAGCACACATAAACACACATATGTAAATAAGGCAGAGGTTTATATAAAAGAACAATTGAACATTGGGAAAGCATCCCAGCCCAGTCCAGCCTAAGGTCATAAGTTCAATATTAGCCTATATGTCAGACAACTATCTACAGACTCACAAAAACACATGCAATGATGCCAAATGCAGGATGATCACAAGTCAGTGGGTGGAAAGTCTTTGGAGCCAGTGGTGTTGTGAGCATCTCAGCGCTGACAGGGGTCTCCACGTGGCTTCTCCAAGTCCAGGTTTCTTGCTGCATCAGGGTAGGTCTATGTGGCTTCTCCTCAGGGAGCCAGCCTTGACAGCCAGCATTGTCAATAGGAAGTCTCCAAGTCAGTGAATTGAAAGAGATAATGTCTCTGCCTCCAAGAAGAAATTACCACATTTCCCAGAATTCCCAGGAGAAGGCCACGCCCACACAGGTCTTAGTGGCTATCTCGAGATTGACAGAGTAGACTCCACCCCTACACTCAATCCTCAAATTGACACCAGATTAGGTGACGGCCACCCCTATATAAGCAGAGTTCTATGAAATCACATGGTTCTCTTTCCCACCTTTCCCATTTATCCCAGTTGGTTTGGGATCAGCTATGGACCACAGCAGGAGAACTGGTGATGTGGTGTTGGAGTGCATGGCTCTGCACTGGAAGGTCAGTGGTTCAAATCCACCAGCTGCTCTGCAGTAGAAAAATGCAGCCATCCGCTCTGGCAGAGATCACAGCTCAGGAAGCTTGTGGGGGCAGTTCTACTTTGTGCTTTAAAGTCACTGCCAGCTGAGTTTAATGGGGGGTGGGGTCAGTAGATCACCACAGACTGATCAACAACTGACCCTGGGGATGGTTGAGCAGTTTGTTACCTTGTGTGTTGGGACACACTTTGGGGCAGCTAGCACCCACAACGGCAAGATCAGCCTTGGGGATCGATCCCCCAATGCCATCTGATGTGTTGGTTCCTTGAGCCACTTTTTCACAGTGAGTGACGCCCTGTCTTCCTTAGCCATGTCTCCCTGCATGTGGCTGTTAATGAGACCTCAAAGGGTCCCTGGTCTGCACCTGTGGAGGTTGAAATTGAGCTGGCCATGAAAAAACAGACTTGACTATAGCCCCTATATGCAACAGCAGCAAGTACAAGTCACGTGGATATATGCCATTGGGGAATAGGGTTTCCTTTATGTTAATGAGGCCTCAACCCTCTGTCTGAATTCTGCCAACTTTTGACAAATAAAGATAGCATATTAGGCACAGAAGCCACTGAGCAGGCAGGAGGACAGGGAGATGCCACGGGGAGATATCCAAGGGATACCGAGGAGACTCTGAGACCAACTTTCCCCCAAGAGTGAACAGAGGGAGCCTTTCCTTAGAGCAGGGGTCTCAGTCTGTGGGTCGAGACTCACAGAGGGGGTGTGTGTCAAACGACCCTTTCACAAGGGTTGCTCGGTTCATAGCTGCAGCAAAATGACAATTGTGAAGTAGTGACAAAGATAAATTTATGGTGGAGGGAGGTGGTCATCACAACATGAGGACCTGTATTGAAGGGTTGCGGCACTAGGAAGCTTGAGGACCACTGCCTTAGAGCAAGTGCCCAAATCCAGTCATCTAGCCTCCTAAACTGGGGCAGGGTCAGGAGCTGCTGGCTTCTGTGTCTGAGGCTTGTGGCAACCCCAGGCACTGAGAAGGCAGCACAGGCCTGCCCTGCAGCCTCCGCCGTCATTGGTTGAAGATCTGAGTTTTTGAGGGGTCTGTGATAAGAGAGGGAGACCACCAAGTAGATGGGTTGAACCTGTGACTTCACCCATGGGCTCAGACATCGCCATGTGGGGAGGGTGCGGCGGGAGGGAGGAGGAGCGGGGGGAGGAGGGAGGGGGGAAAAGAGTGTATGTAGAATTGGTACCTGACAACCACGGCAACCAGCTTTCAGAAAATACATCTCGGTGGGAGGTAACAGTCCACACACTGAGTTTTGGGTGAGAGCACACAGGTGGCAGTGAATCCCTGAGCCAGTCACCACTCCCTGCTCCCTCCTGGGTTCGGCTCCTGTACACAGCACTCATTTCCACCCCGAAAGAACAACACAGCAACGTGGCTCTCTGCGCCTTTCCCCGCATCAGCTTCTCAGTGCTGCCATCCAATGCTGGTCTTTCAGCTCCCTTTCAGATTTTTCCGCCTATTGCTAGTAACGTGTTAGCCTCTCCGCCCAGACTTGTTGGACGCCCACGAGGCTTCCCTGCTGCTGAGCTGCCTTTTTATTTTCTTAAAGACGTATACTTTGAGGAACTTCTTTGTGGACTCCAGACATTCGTCCCCAGTCGGTTTTTGACTGTTCAAGTACCTCTCGGAGCCATCTGTCTCTCTCCTTGCTGATGGCCTTCCTTGTTGAGCGGAAAGCCTGCAGAGTTATTGCCTTCTGCTCTCAAGTCGTTCAGAAATTCTGACGAAATAGCTCATTTATGTCGCTCTTGTTCTCTGTCATGAACTCTCTAACTAGGGCTCTAGCCCAGCTACTAGCGTGGGGGAAGGGAGGAGGAGGGAGCATGGTCTGCGTTAATGGACAGCTAGGTCGGCGAAGACTGTTTGGCACAACATCACAAATGCCTTCCCACATTGTGCGGTGAGCTGCCGCCCGGGGCCCAACGAAGTAAGCACTGTCCTGTCCCGCTTCCTCCCCACCACTGGCCGCAGACTGGTAGAGTGTTCATTGGCTGGTCTCCCTCCTCTTCCTGACCCACACACCAGCCTTTTGCACCATTACCCTCTCTTCTGTGCAGGTGAGTTCTGTTCTTTTTCTGAGTTGTTGTTTTTTCTTTTCTTTGCATACAGAGACCCCTGGTGGACTATCTCACGGACCCCTAGCAAGCCTCAATTTGCTGCAGCTGTGTCGCAAACACTTGTCAGGGGCCCCCGTGTGTCCCCACAATGCCACGTACACAGTATTGATTCCTCAGCAGACCCCTTTGTGAGAAACTTTTCATCTTCGTGGGTCCCAGTAGGCCCCCAGTGATGCAAGGTTGCTCTGACAGGACACAAACAACAGGACAGCAGATGTCCAGAAGTATGCTCCAGGCTGAATGATCAAATGGGGCTGTATCCCAAGGCCCGAAAGGAAAGGCTTTTTATTTAGTGGCATTCTGGGGAGCTTTTAACTGGTTTTGGGCGTGCTGGTCAGAAGGAGCTGGGGAGAATAACCCTGTCTCCTGCGTGAATGGTGGTGAGGGGTCCAGAGAGGCCCCCCCACCCTCAGAGCTGTGGGCAGATAAACTAGCACCGGTACTGCAGATAAGCCTGGCTTTTACCAATGGGACCAATGCCTAGTCCCCACATCAGCACACTATCCCCACGAAGGGCCAGACAGCAGTCATTTGAAGCTTTCTCATTCACAGGAAAGCTACCACTTTCCGCAGCTTCTCGGTTCTGCCAATCCACCACACGAGCCTCACCACTAGCTCCATGTAAATGGAATGGGTGTGGCTGTCTTCAATAAAACTTTATTGACTCTCAGACACCATTCAACCCGTGGGCAGGATTTGGCCCATGGGTTGTGGTTTGTCAATCAGCATGGTTGGACATGGCTGTGGGGGGGTTTTCAATATTTTGTCAGTGTTTTGGATCTGCGAGGTTAAAGCCGGAGGCTCGAGCACTAGATGTAGTGAGATTTTAATGGTATTTATGACATCATGACTGCATTCAGCAGTCCATGGGGTGTCTGGACCAGGCTCAGCATGGGAAGCCTGCTCTTTGGAGAGGAAATATTCGCGTCTGTTGGGTGGACTTGGTGCATCGGCCTTGTGCACAGCAGAATGAAAGGCTGCTTGATCTTGTGATTTCCTCACACAGGTATTTCTTGGTGTCGGTCCATGTAATGGAAGGCCTTGCTCTTTTTCTTGGATCTACTATCAGTCCCTGGAGAAGGACATCGTGCCTGGTAGAGCAACAGGGCAGGAAGACCTTCTACACGACGGATGGACACAGCAGCTCCATCCATGGACTCACACATACCAACAATTGGGAGGACAGCCCAGGGCCGGTGGTGTCAGTGAGTCATTCTGCTGTACATCAGGCTGCTATGACTTGGAACCAACCTGATGGCACTTAACCACAGCAACAACAACAACAACAAATTTCTCTACCAAGCACGATGTCCTTTTCCAGTCTTTGAGTCAAATGATCCTCTGGAAGTGCTTCCTGCCAAGGCCGGTGAGGCAGGAAGATCATCATCTGGTGGAAGCAGAAGTGGATGAGTCCACGGTCAGCATATCAGGCTTTTGGCTGCTGAGTTGAATGAATGCAAGATCAGCCGGCAACATGGCAGGCTGCTGATAGCTCTCACGGCCCATGAGCCAGATGCAGAAGCAGGATTGAATCAGGGAGAAGTAAGCCTGTGATTCTGTGGGGAGCAGAGTGAAAATTAATATTAAGTGTAGGCCATGACCTCAATGAATCTTCTTTCCAATTATACCAAGACTGTGACTAGATACAGGTGGTGGCAGCCACCCCGTTCTTCCCCCAGGTGCTTAGCTGCTCACCGAGCATCCAGTCCCGAGTGATTCCATTTTGGTAGATCACATCCCCGGTGTTTGAGAAACCTTTTATAAAACTCACGCCCTGGTATTGTGTGGTTACTCACTGGGCTTCTACCTGCAAAGCTGGCTGTTTGAAACTTCCAACCAACTTCAAGGGAGAAAACCGAGGTCATCTATTCCTCTAAAGACAGTCTCAGAAACTCACCAGGGCAGTTCTACCCTATCCTGTGGGTCACTAGGAGACAGCCTGGACTGAGGGCAGTGAGGGTGTTTGCTTGTGTGTTTTGGTTTAATGAAACCCATAAAGGACAGAGTGTTAGTCTCTAAAGAATGCTGGTTATGATTAGAAAGAACAGTTCCCAGGGAATTTGTTCCTATGATTCCTTTTTGGGTCTTCAGAAGGTGACTTGGCCAAAAAATACTGTAACTGGGAGTCATGTAATACTATAGATATAATCCACAGTTTGTGGACTCGCTTTTCCTTAGGTCTCCCTGGGGATACTTAGGAGAGAAGCCTTCCTATCTGTTCTCTGGAATCACCTTTAGTCACAGGGAGCTGTGCTGGATTTAGGAGAATCATTAAAATTATGATGACAGATGTTACTCTTAGAAGGATGTTCCAGGTGAAGGAACCACATTGAAGGAGAAGGAGGAGGGAAGAGGAGGAGGAGGAGGAGGAAAAGGACAGAGGCTCTCCACATGTATTACCCCTTATCAGAGAATGGGCCCTGGGTCATCAACACGTGGACAGGGTTGTGATGGATGAGTAGGAGTTCTTCAGGTTGGTAGGAGAGAGATGAGAGGAAGGACAATTACAGCGCATGGACTAGTGTGCAGTGGATGCTGTGCTGCTCCTTCCAGATCCCTGGCTACCTTTGCAAGTCTCACCTCTCAGCTCTATCAGGCACTGCTGAGGAAGGCTCACTGCTCATGATCTCAGGCATCTGCTGTGCATTGAATTGTGCCCCTCAAAAATACGTGTTGGAATCCTATGCACTTTACCCGTAGACGTACTCTCCCTAGGAACAGGGCTTTCAGAGTTATGCCACTCCCTTAGTTAGTGAGGCAGTAAAACTTTCACAGCCATCGAGTGGAGTCTGACACATAACCCCTCGATAAGAGAGTAGAGTCACTCTTGTAGGTTCCTGAGGCTGTAAGTTTTGTTGTACGTAAGATTGTCATGGGTTGGAACCTTCTTGATGACATCTAACCATGACAACAACAACAACAGAGAAAGTCAAGATTATTCACACTGTCAGAGGCAAGAGGGAGGGAGAAAGAGGGACTTTTTGCTTAAAGCAAACTGGTGGCCCTCGGGCTGCAAGGTAAGTTCTTGTGGCCCATGATGCTCTGAAATAAAATGAAAATAGAAAAGATTGCTATGAAATCAAGGCAATACTGTACACACAATTCCCTTGTTAACCCTTTAACCACTGAAGAGGAATAAAATCACAAAATCAAAGTTGCTCAATTTAATTGAGTTAGACACTGAATTAGTCCAGGTAGACTAGAGGAACGAATTTCAGAGACACGCATATAGGTATAAGGAAAGGGTTTAATATAAAAAAGAAATGTGACACTAAGAAGGCATCACAATCCAGTCCAGTGCAAAGTCCTAAGTCTAATATTAACTCATATGCCCGAAGTCAGTCTATAAAGTCTGCTTCTGACTCAAGAACTCACAGGTCAGTGGGTGCAGAATTCTGGCGCTGGCAGGGGTCTCCCCATGGCTCCTCGCTTCCAGGGCTCAGGTCCATCAACACCATGCCACTCCAGCTTCAGAGGTCTGTCTTCATCAGGACAAAGCCGAGTGGTCTCTCCGCTGGCTCCTCCAGCTTTTCGGAGGCTGCATCTTGTGTTGCCTGTGGTTAATCATCTCTGAAACTAACTCCCAACAACTGGGGAAGATAGCTTCTCATCTTCACAAGGGAAATACCACAAGATTTCCCAAGAGTCTCAGGTGAAAGCCATGCCCACACAGAGGACTCATCAGCTACTCAATGGCTTTCTCCTGATTAACAGGCCAGACTCCACCCCTACATCTCAATTATAAAATTAACATAAGCACATGACTGCCACACACACCCTTGGCTTAGGGGATGTGATCGTTAAGATTTACATTAGCTTGAATGTGCCACGATTCTAGGTGGTTTGGCGGTAAAGATCTAGCAATGCCCCAAGAAGTGACCTAACTCCCTTAAAAAATCATTTTATTGAGAACTCAATACAGCTCTGATCACAATCCATCCATCCTTTCATTGTGTCAAGCACATTTGTACATTTGTTGCCATCCTCCTATTCAAAACATTTCCTTTCTACTTGAGCTCTTGGTATCAGCTTCTCATTTCCCCCCTTCCTCCTCATGCACCCTTGATAATTTATAGATTATTATCATTTTTCATGTCTTACGCTGACCAGCATCTCCTTTTACCCACTTTTCTGTTGTCCATCCCCCAGGGAGGAGGTTATATGTAGCTCAGTTGTGCTCAGTTCCCCCCACCTTCTCCCTACTCTCCTGGTATGGCTACTCTCATAATTGGTCCTGAGGAGTTTCTCTGCCCTGGATTCCCCGTACAGATAAGAGTTGGAAACACAGGCAACCCAGGACAGAAACTCTTATCTGTACCCGTGTACGTGCTCTGGGCTAGCCAGATTTAAAGGGCAGAATTGAGATCATGATAGTGGAGAGCGGGGGAGGAAGCATTAAAGAACTAGAGGAAAGTTGTAGGTTTCATTGGTGCTCTGCTGCACCCTGACTGGCTCATGGTCTTTTCCTTGTTACCCTTCGGTAAGTGGATGTCCAATTAGATACAGATGGGCTTTGGATCATCACAGCCCTCTCCTCCTCATTCACATCGATATGATTTTGGGTCCTGGGTCTTTGTTCCCTGATCCCATTGACACTTCATGATCACACAGGCTGGTGTGTTTCTTCCATGTGGACTTTGTTGCCTTTCGGCTAGTTGGCCCCTTGTTTCCCTCCAAGCCTTTAAGATCCCAGATACTGTATCTTTTGATAGTCAGGCACCATCAGCTTTCTTCACCACTTTTGCTATGTACCCATTTTGTTTTCAGAAATCTTGTTAGGAAGGTGGACATCACAGAATGTCAGGTTATTAAAACAAAGTGTTCCTGCCTTGAAAGGGTACTCGAGTAGAGGCCCAATGTCCATGTGCTACACTGATACTTAACATACAAATATATGTATATAGCTCTATTTCCCTATAGTGTATAGGTAAATATATTTACATATGTACACGCCTGCATTTAGACCTCTATAAATGCACTTGGTCTCCTCATTGTTTTTTCTAATTCGTTTTGCTTTCCTTTTGTCTCACTCTCGTGCTCAGCTTTCATTCAGGTTTTAGCAATTCCTCTCAGTTACACTGCCCTTGCTCAAGCCCTAGCAGGCATCCTACACCCTCCTTGCCACCGACTTCAGATTACTTGTTGTTTGTTTTTTCTGGGTTTGTTAATCCCCACTTTCTTTCCACACCACCCCTCTCCCATCAGTTTATCTGCCCTGGATTCCCCGTACAGATAAGAGTTGGAAACACAGGCAACCCAGGACAGAAACTCTTATCTGTACCCATGTACGTGCTCTGGTCTAGCCAGATTTAAAGGGCAGAATTGAGATCATGATAGTGGAGAGCAGGGGAGGAAGCATTAAAGAACTAGAGGAAAGTTGTATGTTTCATTGGTGCTCTGCTGCACCCTAACTGGCTCATCGTCTTTTCCCATCCTGAACCATCAGTTCCATTTTTTTGTCCTCAAGATTGCTTATCATGCCTCTCTTATCTAGATGGACATGCAGAGACAATAAGAAGCACAAAAACAAGGCAGAGCAAAACACAACAACAAAAGAAAACCAAAAATGAAACAATGGTAATAACAGAAAAATCAACGACCAAAAAAAAGAGAAAAGTCTATAAATAGTTCCACGTCTGTTTGTTAACCTGTAGACATGCTGTCCCGTTGAGTCTGATGTGGTGACGTGACCTGGCCCCAAAGTCTATTTTCGATATTCCCCGGGTTCTTCATTACTTTTCCCCCCTTCCTGCTCTGCTTCAAGCCCTTAGCATTTTGCCCCAGTGTGCCCTAGGTCAGGCTCAATTCCTGCCCTGTGTCTCCAGTAGTGTCTGTCATAGTGTTAGGGTCAGTGAGGGATGTCTTGTCTCATGGTGGGGCCAGTCCTATGATCCTCTCTGTGTATTGGGTGCTCTGAGCAGGAATATCGTCCTCAGGACTTGGTGGACCAGGTTGTATTCCACTCTCCTTCCCTCTTTGTTTGCTCCTGTGTGCTCTGATCAGATGTGTCCCTCTCCCTGAGCGGTAGCTTCAGTGCTGTCCTTTGTACTGCATTCATCTGGGAAGGGAGGAAGACATGTCAATGACTTTAAAATGAGATGTGGTGTGAGTAGCCAATCGGTTGTAAGAAGATTAGCATGCAACAGCTTACTCAGTTGAAAGGAAACTTCCTAGGTGCTATAACTTGCTTCCATGTATGAGTAGCTGCTTTGGGAAAGCTAGGCTTCTTCTTGACTGGATCTGGATCCTACATCCAGCTGGTCCTCTGACCTCTGGTTCTTTGGACTTGAGTAAACGATCTGCTCTGTTGCCTGTTGGCATTAGGAGCTATCAGCAGGCTGCCTTTTTATGTGCTGGCCTTTGGTTGATTCATCTCTGCAAACAGAAACCTGTTGTTTGACCTGAAATCTTGGTATCATCAGTTCCTGCATCTAGACAAATAAAGCGAATTCTGCAGTCTAACACCTGACCACTTGACTTGGAAGTTGCCTCTGCAACTATGTGAGCCAGTTCTTGTTTATAACCCTCTCTGTGCATGTATAAACCTATATATATATAATAAGTTTCAGTGGCTATGCACACAGACATAGAAGATGTGGAGGTTTTGCTCCTGGTGGTAGAATGACTTGAAAGAAAATAAAGAGGACAGGTGTACAATGTGAAGTGTGTGTGTACATGAAATTTGTACTTGTCATCTATATGAACTTGTAGATATTATTGAGTTAATATGTTTGCTGTCTCTGTTTTCATCACAATGGGAAGAAAAGAAACACCAGAAACAAACAACAAGGACTTCCGCATCCTTTCACACTGTTATGACTGCTTCTTGGCATCATTAATAAATTGAACTTGTTAAGAATTTCATTTTTCTTTGATTCCTGTTCAATTGGAAGCAGCACTCAAGAGTTCCAATGACTCATTTCACTGGGTAAATATGCTGCACAAGTCTCTTTAAGATGTTGAAGAGCGAGGGTGCTACTTTAAGGATTAAAGTGTGCCTGACTCAAGCCATGATACTTTCCATTTTTTCATATGCATGTGAAAGTTGGACATTGGATAAAGAAGACTGAAGAAGAATGGATGGATTTGAATTGTGGTGCTGGAGAAGAATGTTGAAATTACCATAGACTGCTAAAGGAAAAACCAATCTGTCTTTAAAAAAGTCAACCAGAATACACCAGTGGAAACAAGGATGATAAGACTTCATCTCACTGACCTTGAACATGTTATCAGGAGAGAGGAGCTGCTGGAGAAGGACATCATGTTTGGTACAGTGCAGAGGCAGCAAAAAAGAGGAAGACCCTTGACAAGGTGAATTGACACAGTGTCTGAAAAATGGATTCAAACATAAGAATGTAGGACCTGGTGGAACACTTGGTTGTCATGAGTTGGAATCTACTCAATGACATCTAACACCACCGTCACCATGACCACCTCCACCTCCCCCTCCACCACCACCTCCACCACCACCTCCAGAA
>PVJH01010458.1:0-73644 GCA_004026705.1 Nesogale talazaci
TTCATTCATTTAAATCATTTTATTGGGGACTTGTACAACTCTTATCACGATCCATCCATCCATCCAGGGTGTCAACCACATTTGTACATTTTTTTGCCATCATCATTCTCTAATCATTTTCTTTCGACTTGAACCCTTGGTATCATCAACTCCTCATTCCCCCCCTTCTTCCCTACCCTCTTTCCCTCCCTCATGAACCCTTATTAATTTTAAAATTGTTATTATTGCATGTGTTATACTTTTAAGCATTCCCGCCTATACCTAAGATTCTTATGAACTTCCACAAGGTAGCAAGGGATCCTGGGAAATGTATCCCCAAGATATGCACTTTGCAAATGCTATGTCCAAATTTCCACCTTTTCTCCCTCGACCTGTCTCATTCCCCACTGAAAGATTTCATATGCATAATTCTTTATGAGATTAAGAATAGAGCCCTCCTCTTCTGTAGCTGCTTCTTGCTTATATCATCCCACTCACTCTAGAAGTAGAAATCTCTCCCCTAAAGTCCTCTATATTAAAGGGAGTGAATTATTTTCACTGGAATTGTGGAACTTGAGCCTGTGAATCATTTGCCGGCATAGGCTTGTTTGTGATCTGAGTCTAAATTTCTTCAGGATTGACTGGATCTGTTGTTTCAGAAAACTCAACACAGTGACGTCAAAGGTTATTCTAGGAAAATTCTCACACTCAAATGAGACAACAGAAAGAGGAATGAGGATGAGATTGGCACCTCATCAATGTTATTTCTGCTCATGGACAATATAAGAGTAAAAGCACTTATAAGTTTCTCTCTCCTCTACATTATTCTCAAAGATTTTTTTAATGTAAGTTTTATTATAAAAACCGTCAGGAAGATGTTGGTTGGTCAGAGAATACACAAGGAAAGGACAATGAAAAATGACTCCTTTTTCCCTACATGTTCACATTTTGAGGACACATTTAGGCCAAGCTGTCAAATTCAGGAACGCACATGTGTGTCTGTCTGTTTGCATCTCCCTTTCTGCAAGCACGGCATCTCTCACTGCTTTGTCTAAGATTTTTCATGGCCACCAGTGTAGCTTAGTGGTTAGAAACGTGTGTAAATCGAGTATTGATGTTGGCTTTTTGATGGATTCACTGCATGGGATGGAGACAGGGCTCTGTGTGCAGGTTATAACTTTCTTCAGAACAAGTGCCTTCTGGTTCCCAGCACAGGTACAATTTCTACTCGATTAGAGGTTGAAGACAGTGCACTGATAATTAGCCTGGGCTTTGGCTGGGCTTAATATGATGCATGAGTTATTGTCAATTAACATGTCTCTTTAGCCAGAATTCCTTGTGTGGTATATTATAAATCTGGATTTTACATGTCTGTAGCTATCGTTTCATTTTGGAGTGCATTTTCTATTAATGAACAGGAATAGGATGAGATTACGACCTGACCTTAGCATAGGAAGTGAATCAGGTCACACTCTTTTATTTCCCGGATTGCATCTTTAGGATTTCAATTTAGACCCAGATATGAACAAAGTCATATGTTTTGTCTCCTTAATGAGATCTCTAAGATTCTAACTTAGAACTGGACAAGAATAAGACCATGCTCTTTGTTTTTCTTTGAAATGTAATGATACAGCCATAAAATCCTGACATTCATCCTCTCACCTGGAAATTCAGACCCCTATTTTCCTGACTGAGATTTGGTAAAGGAAAGAAGACCCACTGTGGCTTTTGAACATTTGGCCTTCTCTATCTAGTCCCTGTATTTGGTTTACTTTTGTCTAAACATCAGATTTTGGAATGAACAGCACCCACCACAACATGAGACATATTCCCTAGGTTTTTTGAATTTCTGTGGGACATTGCAGTGAATAACAGAACCAAGGAATGTAAAGGAATATACTCAAAGGAAAATAGAGGGGAAAACAGCAAAGAAGTAGTATTTTGGAAGAGTTGGACATTTGGAGCATCTTCAATCTCCAACTCCTTGGGACTAGCCAAGCACTAATTCTTACATAAGAAATTATGACCACGGTTCACAGCAGATTCTTTGACCCTAGTGTTGGATTTCCACTAAAGACCATCACACCTGTGTGTATGGGCCAGGGTTGAACCAGGCAGCCTGCTGGACTGGACAGTTCCCTGGACTAGGCATCCCCTTGCACCCCTTTTGCGTCAGCCTCACTAAGAAAGAGGTGAACAGCCTGGTGAACTTTGTAAACCCTTTCTCTGGCATTCCACAGAGCTTATCTCCCCAAAAGGCACAGCCCCCTCACCGAACTTATCTCTCAGGGCCGAGTCTGTACAGTCTTTTCCCTCAGTCTTCCAGGAGGTGGATCTGTGTTCTCACAAACCATATCCTGACTCAGACTCTGCAACTGCAACATCAGAAAGCCTCATCTCCTTATTGGTACATATGCCCTTGGCTCAAGCCCTATATATATATGTCCTACCGCCCCAGAACCAGGTGCAGCTTCCCCGGCCTAACTCTCAGGGCCATGGGACTGCCCAGGAGTTCAAAATGCTCCTGTCTCTCTCTCTCTCTCTCTCTCTCTCTCTCTCTCTCTCTCTCTCTCTGCTGTCACTTCTCTTCCCCAAAGTCCTTCACTACCACCAATAAAGCATATTCTCTTCATCCCTAGCTGAGCTGTCTCCTTCCCGTGGCTCCGTTTCTACCTCTCATCTAGGTGCGCGAAACCCGGGAGGAGTAAGAGGTGTCTGTCGCGCCCCTGCCCACCCTTGGGCGAGTGTGGTGCCCCTCTCTCCTCCACACACCCTTTCCTCCAACTAGGACCTCTCAGCTGTCACCCGCTCCATCTACCAGTGAGTATTTTTCTCCCCCATCCCTGGTCTATGTTTTTGTTCTGGGATTCCTGCCACTGGCACTGGGCCTGACAATTCCTGATCCTTCAGGTGCACAGCTCTGCACTACCTCCTCTCAGAATTACCTTCCTTAATTTCTCACTCTGAGCAAAGGCCTCCGACCGCCCTCAATTCAGCCAGCCACAAAGCCAAGTCCTCTCCCCACGAGCTTCCTGGGTGCCTTTTACTGTCACCGCTCAGGGTTCCTCATCTACCGGCTGAAGCCGTGGGCCCACACCAGGCAACCCTCCTGTTTGGGGAGTCCAGGACTCACCCACTGGGCCCCTAACTCTGAGTATTTTCTCACAGTACCCTGCCACCTTTATTAGGGAGTTCCAATATCTTACTCAAGCTTACAAGTCATTTCTGTTAAAGCAGTTAATTTCAACAAACTACAAAAAATTACGCAGCAGTCAGATAAAAGTCCCACAGCTTTTCTTTCAGGCCTGACTTAACCTTTAAACAAGTTTACTAAATTAACCCCTGCCTTATGTGCTGCCCTAGGGCCAGCTGGAGGGAGGGGTCAGAAGACTTTAGGATGCTGCAACTTCAACAGTGACTCTGACCTCTCACCACCATGACCCTCCTTCAAATGCAACCAGGAATCTTTGCCAACCATGAGGTCTGCAAGGCCACTGGAGAAGTAACTGCCCCTCAGCCCCAAGCCGCAGAAGGTCAGTCCCTCCAATCCTGGAACTGCCACCACTAAAAACATTGCTCAGCCTGGCCACCTACGATGACAGAAGAAAGACTCCAGTGACACCCTCCCCCCATGCCAGGCCCCAGGTAGCATCAAGGCAACAGGTAAACCCATTTCCTTTTTGGTGGGTGCGAGAGACCTGTCTTCTCAGTCCTTCCCTCCTTCTCAGGTCCCACTTCTCCTTCCCAGGTCAAGGTTGTGGGTACAGACGGCAAGCCTTCAGACCTCTATTGACCCCTCCTTTGTTTTCAGATATAGGAATTGATGGTCATCCTTCCAAACTTTTAATCACTCTAGCTTTAATGACACCTTTTTCATCATCCTCCTTAAGTAAGTTTGTCAGCATTCGTTTGCCTTAAAAACAGTTCTAAGCCCAATACAGACCAACTCCTTTAACCTTTCTTTCTCTCCAAAGTACACTTATCTCTTTCTGCTGCTGTTTGGGCCTGTGCCCCACTCCCCACAACTCAGAAATTAACTCTATAAAACCCTGCAAGTGGTTGCAGTAACCTTTTATGCAATGCAAAAGCAACAACTCCCAGTAAACCTTTAACCCTTTGCTAACACTTAGTTAATACAATTTTCATTTTAGTAAATGTTTAAGTCTAAATGGAAACAGTAAGTTGCAGAAGGTCAGAGTAAAGAATGTCTGGTCTCACCAGAATGTGAAAAAAGTCTGAAAGTTTAAGTTGTTGCTGAAGGAAAAAGTGAATGTGTTCATGGTAAGAAAGACTAAAGTGTAAGAAATATGAACAACATCTAAATAATAACTCCCCCAAAACACAGGAAAGCAAAATCACCCACAACCTAATTAATTCAAAAATAAAAGGCAAGGACATAACAGCTAAAGTCCTGACTCAGCCCCTGAGGCTCACCCACTCTCCAGTAGCTTACCTGTCCAGTCAGAAACTAGGAGTCAGATGTTGGCAGCTGTGCCTCCTAAACTGGAAGCCGCTGCCACCCTTATTTAAAAAGCTCTTAAACTAACACTAAGAAAGCCTATGAAAACTTTATCTACCCACAAACTGCAGGACCGTCTCTGACACCAAGGTCTGTCTTTACTGTCTCCCAGCTGCCTAAAAAATCTCTTATTGAAAATCCTAACATATGTCTGTACCATTCTCCCTTCCTGAACACAGCAACTTTCCCACCTCAACTCCCAGACTCACTGGGATCTGAGAGTCACCCCTGCCCACAGGTTATGAAGGAGCTAATGCTACCTCAACCTTCATTTTAAAACCTTATCTCAATCCAGATCTAACTTTCACTGTTAGTAACAGTTTTGCCATAGACACCCAGGGACAGCAAAAAACCACCTATACTGTAATTTCACTAGTTCAGGTCTAGGAATCTGTACATTTCCTACAAAGAAGATTCCTAACAACTACAGTACCCTCATCATAAACAGCAAGTGACTAGCTCTCCCGCCATCCAAGCTAAAGATCTGGTCCATCAAGTCCATCATTCCCTGCATCTAGGGCCCCATGTTCATCTTCAGCTTTTACAACCTATGCTTTGTGTCTCAAATCACACAAGTGTCATTTGCACTAAACAATAAGTGGTGATTACACAATCCATACAGACCTCAGGCCTCTAAAAAATAAAAAGATAAATAAAATTATTAAAGGTCATCTGTCTAAACAAACTCTAAAACTATGCCAGTCATAAGTAAGCCTGCTTCCACTAGCCCTAACTCAAATCCATGCCACTCCTCACTCTCCCTCTTTCCTAAGCCCCTTCAAGTTGATGTATAGCAAATCTAATTTAATCAATCAGACCATACCAGACACACCACCACCACTGGCAAAGTAGTTACCCTAACTCTCTCTCTGAAAAACTTTTCTCTGAAAATACGCTGACAGATGTCTACCTGGCCCTGCTCCTGTGCAATCTAACCTGCCTGTAATAAAAGTCAAACCAAAGTCATCACCACAACTGTCTGAAACCCAATCACCGGCCCCTCCATTGGTCTGAAATTTTCCTACTCCTCACCTATTTTGAGGGAGAGGGGAGGACATCACTGCCTCTGGTGGTCGTGGGTACTACCCAGTGCTGCTCCTGAGAACCACCACTGGATTTGAACCACCAAGCCCATGGGTCGCAGTCCCGCACTCAACCACTTACGCCACCAGGGCTCAGCCCCTACCCCTCACCTATTTTTCTTAGACCTCTCAGACACCCCAACAGGTGGTTCACGCCTTTTCCTTACAACTCTAACCTGGTCAATTACATAAACCAATACATGCTGCTGCCAATAATATCCATTAAAATAAAAATAACTTAGCAAATCAATTAACAGAGAAATGCAACAGTCCTTTTAAGTTGGTAAAACTCATTCAGAAAGCAGTCCTTGTATTCAATGCCTCAAAAATACATTAATCCTTTTGCTTTCTTTTGTGCCTCACTCCAACATCCACTGCTACCAGCAGTCTCAGTGAATTCACTACCATCAAGAAAGAGTGTTAATGAGTGCCCAGCCCCACTTGACAACATACCACTCTTTTATCCAGGCTTCCAAAACAATCCTAACTTCTCTCTGTGTTGTATATCACGTACTTACTGACAAGGTAAACAACTTTTTTTGTATACATACCCAAAGTGTAAACACCTTCCTCAATAGTCCCGGGTGCTTTCTTTGAGTACAACAAAACATTACCAAATTGCCTCAACACATCTAGCCAGTTCACTTGCCTTCCAGTTACTTTAGTTCCACAGCTCAACATGTACAGACAAAATCTAAATGGCTGTGGAGCTCACTCACTCGGTCTATCCCTCAGTCACAGAATATTTCCACCTGTGCTAGTAAGACTCAGTTTTATTTCCTTTCTCACTACAATCAGTTTGTCTAGAAAACCAATAGGACAGACTGTTGTTCAAGTTCAGCCCTTTATGAAATACAATTTTCTATAAATTCCACTTCTAACTCTTGTTTCCCTTCAAAAAGAGTTAACAGCCTTAGCACAAGTCACCCTATAATATCAACAAGCCCTCAATTTGTTAACAGCAGATAAAACATCAGTGGGGCACCAGCGACCCCTCCTCATTGCTTCAAAATTCTGTCATGTCCTGGATTATACCTTTCATCAAGCCTCTGATAATGATTTGTATACTGTTATTTTTAACTCTTTGTGTGTTTAAATCTTTTCAGGAACAAATAAGAAACATCTCAACTTGATCCTCAATCAGCTCATGCTTCACCCCTATAGTCTGCTGCTGGTTGGCCCGGGCCCTGAACTTCCCAACTCTTAATCCTCCCCACTTCATTCCACACCAGCAAGAAGCAGTTAATGATGAATGCAACGTTCATTTTCACTATTGTAAAAGAGTTTGGGATATATGGGCCAGGGTTGAACCAGGCAGCCCGCTGGACTGGGTAGTTCCCTGGACCAGGCAGCCCCCTGGACCAGGCAGCTCCTTGCACCCTTTTGCGTCAGCATCACTAAGAAAGAGGTGAACAGCCTAGTGAACTTTGTAAACCCTTTCTCTGGCATTCCACAGAGCTTATCTCCCTAAAGGGCACAGCCCCCTCACCGAACTTATCTCTCAGGGCCGAGTCTGTACAGTCTTTTCCCTCAGTGTTCCAGGAGGCGGATCTGTGTTCTCACAAACCATATCCTGACTCAGACTCTGCAACTGCAACATCAGAAAGCCTCATCCCCTTATTGGTACATATGCCCTTGGCTCAAGCCCTATATATGTTCTACAGCCCCAATACCGGGTGCGGCTTCCCTGGCCTAACTCTCAGGGCCATGGGACCACCT
Organism: Nesogale talazaci; assembly: GCA_004026705.1. Classification (NCBI taxonomy): domain Eukaryota; kingdom Metazoa; phylum Chordata; class Mammalia; order Afrosoricida; family Tenrecidae; genus Nesogale; species Nesogale talazaci. Next base: position 7,300 of record PVJH01010458.1, read on the forward strand.
AGGAGTTCAAAATGCTCCTGTCTCTCTTTCTCTCTGCTGTCCCTTCTCTTCCCCAAAGTCCTTCACTACCACCAATAAAACATATCCTCTTCATCCCTAGCTGAGCTGTCTCCTTCCTCTGGCTCCATCTCTACCTCTCACTGTCTTCACTAGGAGATTTTGGAGTGTTGGTCAGAACCCCTATTCATCACTTTGGTCCAAGCTGTTTTTTTCTTCTTCTACTACATGTGAAACAGTAGTGAAAGATAAAGCTATGAATGGAATACAGATTGAAATCATTAATATTCTTTGTATAGTTGACCAACCTCATGTGTCTGTTCCTGATGGTAGTAATTCAAATAAGTTCTGTGTCTCTAATGCTGTTGTACTGTGTAGTATGTGGCCTGTTGTCTAACTCTCTGTATGTTCTGTTCTGCCTTCTCTATCTTATATATCTATATCCCGCAAAGCATGGTATGGTGGTAAAAATAAAGTATCAAGCTACAGTTTTCCAGGGGCACTTAGGTCACAGAGTTAAGCATCATTAACTGGGTTTCTATCCCTTAGTACCTTTGTCTGCTCTTTGTCTCATGACCATTGATATACTTCTCAAAGGTTCTTCAAATTCAATTATAACATTAAAAAGCTAAAAGAAAAGCAAATAAGCTCACTGCCACCAAGTCCTTGGAAGCCAACAGGACAGAGTTGAACTGGCCCTACGGGATTCGCAGACTAACTCTTCACAGCAGGAGAAAGCCTCATCTTTCTCCCACGGAGAAACTGGTGGTTTAGAACTACTCACCTGTGCTTAGCAGTCAAACTGGAAATCATTGCACTAGCAGGGCTCCCCATTTTCTCATTACGAGGGACTAAAGCTTTGAAAAATGACTATAGCCTTGAACAAAACTGTAGGCCTAGCTACCTTGGTAGCGATAGAATAAGCTTGCTGCACCAGAGGAGCTGGAAAATTGGGAGTGGACATGTGGGAGGACCGGCAACCAATTCTCTTGTGCCCTCAGCTGAAAAGTAATACTGGCTCAGACTTGCAAACAGCTGTTGGGTTCAAAGTGAATGCCAGAGGACACTGATAACAATTGTATTGTAACCAAGTCCTCAGGAGACAAGGTCACCTGGAATTTATTTGCAAGGCTGATTTATTGTCAACATTTCTCATTGATATGTCTAGGGTGTGATTTGATTCACCAGATTATTATCCTTGGCCAAAAATAAAATAAAATAGATAGTAGGAAGGAAGCTGGAAGAAAACCAGAGTAGAATGCTCTGATCCGTCTAACTGCATTTTCAGTTTGGTTTTTGAGACTGTCCTGGGTCTTGACACCAGAAAAGTACGGCTCGACTGGCTCTTACTGCAGGTATGTCGCCCCAACTCTACTACATAGTCTCGTGGCATTTTCCAGGATTTCCAATACCCAATTTTCAAGTGAATTGCATTTGGCTTTACTATTAAGCTGGCTTGTTATCATGTATGATTATTAAATAAACTAATAAAAGCTTAAAATAAAGCTGATATGATTGTGCTTGTAAAAAAATAAGATCAGCCCTGACTTGAGCCTTGGACTGCAGGATTTATTTTGCCCTCTTATTTTACAGCATGTAATCTGGCAGTTTCAACTAGCTTGTCATATATTTCTAGGGACGACCCACCTAAATCTCAAGGAAAGGTTTGGTATAGCGCTATACAGCATCCATTATCCCTGAAACATTAAGTGAGGATATTGTTTTAGTAACTGGGGGTCTCATAAGTAATTACTTAACTAGACACATACATATATATATGTGTATATATACATATACTAATATGTGTATATATAGTATATGTATATGTAACACTAATATACATGCATATATTGATGCTAGAGATATAGAGGATACTGAAAAGAAATACATAATTTAACCTTAATTGCATAAGGTGAAAGTTTACAAAATTTTAAAGAGGTAGAATAGATGATAGTTTAAAACAGAGGTTCTGTGGCACATCTAACACCTGTGGCATTCGATCACCAGTACTTGCTATGGATTTTGACAGTCCAACAGAAGTAGTCTTAAGTTTCTGTCCCTCAAAGGGAAATAGCTACTAGGTAGGAAGTTAATAATATTCGAATAAAGGATATAACAAATTGCACATGTGGGGCTAGTGAAATTGTACTTGCAGGTGAGTCATCAGAAGAGAAGCTGAGTATGGTTGATTCAGGATGGCAAAAATTCCAGGTTGAGTACGCTAGCTGGTTTGTTTACCAAGTCAGAAACCTAGTCTTCTATAGGTGAGAAATATTTGCCTAAGGTTTCAGCCTAGGGATTTAAGGTTTTTTTTTGCACCTATTCACTGGACAAATATAACCTTAAAGTAAAGTGACCAGATTTTAAGTGGGACACCATTGACAGGGGCGAGGGGGACATTCTTGATTAAGAATTTGGTCTATATGGAGCAACAAAAAATTTCATAGAATGCAAAAATAGTATTGTAATATATTTATTTTAACTTTAAAATGCTACAGGATATTGTTAAATTGTTAAAAAATGGGACGTCTGGTCACCTTACCTTAAAAACTAGAGCAATACATGATAAGAAAGGATTATAATAATAGATGTAAAATGTATGATAGATGTAAATTGCCAAAGCCTAATGACGTAGAGGGTTTTGGAATATGCTTTCTTCTGCCTACAGGAGGCATTTAATCTTTAACAAATTGACAGAGGAAGTTTAAACTCCCTTAGTCTCTAAGGAGAGGGTTTACTGATCAACAGGCACAGTTGCATTAAAGTGTTTTCCTGTGGGCAGACCACTCCTCACCGCTTTCTCTATACTGTGGAAAGACAGGAGAGAGAGAGAGAGAGAGAGAGAGAGAGAGATCGATTCATAGAGTTGCTGGCTCTATATCCACCTGTTGTAACGTTTTCTGTGTGTCCATGGGGGAGGTCTATATAGTAGTATAGTGTTATTCACTTCATCTCTTAACACTATTTTTCCAGTGGGATTCGTAGGATCCAAATCAGTAGATTTTATGATAGCCTTTTGTAACTTTTAAATGCCATCAAGTTCTCTTGAGGGTTTTGGTTAATGGTAGCTAGTTTGCTCTCACAATATAGATGGCAGCTTACAGGCAAAATTTCCCCAATGTCTCAGTAACTACAAAGAACATGACTTTTTCTTTAGGGCCTGAAGATAACACTTGTCCTAGTTCTCACAGATGCACCCCAAGAGTCTGGCTGGAGGTATTATATTGGTTTCCCTTTGGAAGGAGCAGAGGAGATCATAGCAGTGTGCTTGGGTGTCATCTTCCATCTAGCATTTAAAAAACGTAATGGGGCAGATCCTGATGGGGACAGGAAACCTCATTATTCTCCTGGTACTGCTGATAGTCCCATAATACCCATTTATACACAGAGTATACTTTTAAAAATGTCCATAGACAGGCACACAGTCAGGGGAGCAAACTCAATGATGCATACATGCATACAGTACACCAACAAAAAGAAGGGGAAAATAGGGGCTGGGGAGACAAGAAAAAAAGTGAGGGAAGACAAAGGCATTTGGGGGAACAGGCTACTAATCCACCATGGGGAGGATACTGTTTATGTCTACACAGGAAAAGGAGAGAGGGACCAGACCTCAACCTGGTGCATCAAGTTTGAGGGTAACATACTGGCAGGAAGCAGTGAGCTAGCAGAGAGGTCTTTGATGACCAGCTATGTCCTGACCCAACAACCTTTGAGGATGACATTCCCACTCAGTGCCGACAATTCACAGGGAGGACCATAGGGTCGGGTCGGCCTCACCACAAGATATCATGTCCCCTTACTAACACACGGTGCTACACTGGGCAGCACTGAAGTCACAGTGTGGGAATTATGCCCAGTCTGACACAGACACACACACACACACACACACACACACACACACACACAGCAGGGTATAAAAGTAAGGGAGCGTGACAAAGCAGCAAGGGGAGAAAAGCAAAAATGAATCTGAAAAATTCTGAAAACAGACTTCAGAATTAGGAGGAAAGGGCTTGGCACTGCATCAGCCTCAACTGGGAAACATTAGTAAAAGTCAGCAGACAAACCTTCTAAGTTATTGTTCTTTCTTTCTTGTTTTCCCCATGGCTATCTATGTAAGATAGGCAGGATAAACAATCCCAAGAAGAACACAATGATACCAAGGGTTCCTGGGGTCGAAGGGAAGAGCACAAGGAGGTAGAAAGGGACAAGGGAACAAGAGATCTAAACTTGATGTCAAGGAGGGCAGAGAATGCCTGGTGGAGCTCCATCAAGTGAAATGTAGTCAAGAGGAAGGGCAGAGACCTGAATGAAGGTCAAACGTAAGAGTGGGACAGTCAAAAAATAAAAGAAAACACAGGAAAGAACTAGGTGGCAAAAGACATTTATAGAGGTATAAATATAGTCTAAGACTTATGTAAATATATCAATATATGATGATAGGATATAGGTCTATGTGCATATATTTATAGGCTAAGTATTAAGGGGTCAGACAGGTTGGGCCTCTACCCAATCCTCCCTCAATGAAGGGACACTTTGTACTAATAGCCTGGCATTCTGTGATGCTCACCTTTGTCACATGATCACAGAAGACAAAATGGGTTCATAAGCTTAAATGGGGAAGAAAGTTAATGGTGCCTGGATATTACAAGATATAGTGTCTGGGATCTTAAGGCTTGATGTTAAACAAGTGGCTATGTAGCAGGGAAGCAACAAGTCCACATGGAAAAAGAACACCAACCTGTGTACTCACAAAGTGTCGATGGGATCAGGTACCAGGCATCAGAAGACCCAAAACAAACAATCATATGGATGCCAATCAGGAGGGTTGCAGACAATCGGCCATCTCCTCACCGAAGGGTCACAAGGAAGGGACAAGCCATCCATGGTGCAGCATAGCACCAACAAAACATATAATATTCCTCTAGTTCTTTAATGTTTCCTCCCCCTCACAGTAATGAACCCGCTTCTATCTCACAAATCTGGCTAGATCAGAGTATGTAACTTGGTGCAGATTAGAGCTCTCAACACACAAAATTTAGGACAGATAAGCCCCTCATGGCCAATAATGAGAGTAGTGATACCATGAGGGGAAGGGGAAGGGGAAGGGAGAAAAGGGGAACTGATCACAAGGATTTATATAAACCAACCCCCTCCCCAGGGGGACAAACAACAGAAACATGGGTGAAGGGAGCCAGTGGACAGTGCAAAATATGAAAGTAAAATTAATGATAAATTATCAAGGATTAATGAGGGCAAGAGGGTGGGGGAGGAAGGGGAAAAAAGAGGAGCTGGTACTAAGGGCTCAAGTAGAAAGAAAACATTTTGAAAAGGATGATGGCAACATATATACAAATGTGCTTGATCAATTTTTGTATGGACTGTTATAAGAGCTTTAAGAGCCCCCAATAAAATTTGTTATAATTAATTAATTAATTAAATGCCCATAATATTACGACATAAAGAACTTAACAAGTATTTGATCTATTTAGTGACCAATTTCTATTTTTGACAATTTTTGGAATACCTGTAATTGATGAATCTTGTCCCTTTTTAGAGTTCTACAAATCTCAATTTGGTTTGGTAGGCTTTCTTGAAAATATTTGGTTAAATGTCTTCCTGGGTTCACAAAGCAAAGCTTTGTAGATCGCAAAACTTGATATGGCCATAATTAAGTCACAGTAAAAATCACCCCCCTATCTATATGCATATATAAATACAGATCTCTATCTTTATCTGTTTATCTATCTATCTACCTATTTATCTATCAAGCCTTAAGTGGGAAATTCAGAAACCAATGAAAAAGCAAAGCTAAACAAATGTGAGGAAAGTATTAGACAAAAGGGAAGATATTTCAAATATTGCCGAAACAATTATCATTATGATACATCTTGTGAAATATTAGAAGTTCCAAAATTATAGATAAAAAACCGTATATGCATGGTCTCTGGTCTTCAACTTTAGTTAAAGTCTGATTTAAATATTAAGAAGTGTCTTCATGTACTTACTAACCTCTGGTCTGCTGAGGTTTTTGAAATGCAAATGGTAGGGTGTAATTCTTCATCTTGGAACTTTTCAGGCCTTCTATTTTATAAATAACACCACCAAAACCTCTCTAATGCCATAAACATTTTATAAATATTTCATTGTTTTAAATAGCTCTTATAATAACCCTTTGAATATACTATTTAAACATACTGCCTAATGAACCTTACAGATACATCTTTTCTTTAATAATATATGTGAATTTTCAATTAAAGCAAGCATTTTCTAACTATTTGACATCAGCAAATAGCTTAATTATCTTGATTGCAAAGTTGTTATATATCTCCTATATATATGAAAAACATATAAATATTGTGGCAGTCATGTGCTTATGTTAATTTTATGATTGAAATGTGGGGGTGGAGTCTAGCCTGTTAATCTGGAGATAGCCATTGAGTAGTCAATGAGGCCTCTATGTGGGCATGGTTTTCTCCTGAGACTTCTGGGATATCTCATGATATTTCCCTCGTGAAGATGAGAAGCTATCTTCCCCAGTTGTTGGGAGTTAATCTCAGCGGCAATGAGTCATGGGAAAGACAAGCTGGCAGTGTCTGAGAAGCTGGAGGAGCTGGCAGAGAGACCACACAGCTCTGCCCTGATGGAGCCAGACCTCTGAAGCTGGAGTGGCATGCTGTTGTTGGACCTGAGCCCTGGAAGCAAGGAGCTATGGGGAGACTCCTGCCAGCACCAGAATTCTGCACCCACTGACCTGTGACTTCGTGAGTCGGAAGGAGACTTTATAGACTGATTTCAGGCATATGGGCTAATATCGGACTTATGACTTTGTACTGGACTGGATTGGGATGCCTTCTTAGTGTCACATTCCTTTTGTATATAAACCCCTTCCTTATATCTACATGTGTGTCTATGAAATTTGTTCCTCTAGTCTAACACAAATATATCATAATTTTATTTGTTTCTTATAGTATTAGAACAGGTTGATTTATAAGTATGAACATACTATAAAATCAAAGTTGAACTCTTAAGGAAAATATATCTATATACACTTAATCTAATTATCATCTAGAAATAAAAATTTTATTTTTACCAACACTTTGTCTTGGAAGGCCTTGTTATATCAGTTAAAATGAACAGTGCAGTCTTGGAAAGAGTGTCCTAGTAACAACATACAAAGTCATTTGTTAACAGAGAAAGGGAAAACCTCAAAAATGCTTTCAAAGTTCGAGGGGATTTCAAAACGGATGGTCATTTAACTGTGAAGGAATCCCATGTAGCATCTGATGGTCACCATCAAGGGTAAATGGGAGCCAGCCCACTTTTATTTTTTTAAGAAATTGCACCAACTCACTTGCCTAATTTTCCCTACAAAATTGTTTTAAGACACAAAGTTCTCTTCTCCTCTTCAGACTGACAACAATCTCAATACAGAGCAAAAGATTAGAGAGACCTTTAAATCTCAAAAGAAGCTTAAGGAAATAGGGACCTAATTTTCTGTCATGACAGTGAATCACTCATGAAAGTCAATCTCCCAGATGCCAAGAAAATAGTTCCATCGGGCCCAGAGCTCATGGAGATCTGCTAGGGGAAGCTTCCAAATACCAAATAATAGATTGATAGTGTCCAAGTCAGAAAAAAAAATCGTTTACCTTCTTCATTACTTTAATTTCATTTACCAATAATGATATTCTTTTCCATTTTCAACAGGGCTCCTTGAAGGATATTTTCCTGAGACTCTCTCCCTATCTACTAAATATGCATAATTTCCCTTCTCACCAAAACCTTAAAATAAAAGCCGGCAACAATTTTGTTGGGGGGGAATGGAGGCTCAGCTTTGCATAGGCCCACCATATCTCTCTTCAGACTGCCTTTTGAGAAGTTGTTTGCTTGTGTGGGAAAACTTTGCCTTTGCTAACTACTTTTCAGGAGGTAAGATCCTCTTTAGTGGTGTTGGCTGGACAATGAATACATCTGATACCACAGGGACAGCAAGAAGAGAAGCACACAAAGGAGAGAGGAGTGTAGTCTGGGTAGACCAGAGAAACAAATTTGTAAACACTCATGTGTAGCAGAAAGAACTTTACAGACAAGATCAAAGACCCGTTGGGTGCAAAATCTTGTTCATCCAGTGGCAGTAGAAGCATCTCAGCATTGGCAGGGGTCTCCATGTGACTGCTTCAGTTCCCAGGGCGTGGGTGTATCAGCATAATGCCATGTGTCTTATCAGTAGAGTGTCTCTCAGAGAGTAACAGTGTCTCCTGCTTTCAAGAAGGAAGTGCAGGACTTCCCAGAATCCTCAGGAGAAGGCCATGTCTACACAGAAGCCTCACTGGCTGTGTGATTGACAGAATAGACACCACTCCTTCACTCTTAATTCTCACAAGTCCCAAATTGACACCTGATCACAATAGGACACTGACTTTTGAAACTGAATTAGGACAGTCCACCAGGATATCTTGGAATCAATATTAAATAGAGTACAGCTACTTTAAAAAGTTACACTGAGCATTCACAATTGAGATTTTAATTTACCTAGTGTCTGAAACACCTTCCCCCAACTAAGCAAATGGCAATTTTGTGGAAACAATTCATTTTCTTTAGTCAAAAATGTTGAAATTGCTAGTATGACATCTATCAATTCTAAGACAGAGAATAGCACGTAATTGAAGAAAACATATTTTTAATGGAAAGGAGTCCTGAAGATGAAGTGTACGACCATGAAATTATTGCTTTTACAGTCTCCTTTCTGCTTGTTCCCTCAGTGGCTCACAACATGGATTTGGTTGTGCACCAAACACCACCAGGCTCTCCTTTAGAGACACGTGTCTTTCGTCAGACACACTGGCTTGACCATTTGGATGACCATGTTCATGGATATTTTGACTGAGCAAAATTTTGGCAAAGGTCATTTTAGAGGCCACTTTCACTGCTTGGCCCTGTGATTAATTATGTAGGGCACATGAATAAAGACTGGGAAGCCACTTATTGTTTGTCTCTTCTGCTTTGTTTTGTTAGCTTTTATTAAAAATAAGAAAAAGGGAAATACATGTGAGAGAGTCTATTTTAAGATATTTGAATATCTTGTCCTTACTGAGTGAATTAAAATAAATTGGACACTAAACAGTGACTAGCTGCATGGACAACTTTCACTCACATTTCTGTTGCTGATCCCCCTGTGTGCACATGTATGTGTGTATATGTCACATGTTTGTATGTATGTGTGTAGGTGTGTGAGAAAATAGGTCTTACTTTGTTTGCCAGTTGGTGCTTGGATGAGGAATTCAGACTGTTCTCAGCAAGTTCTCTGAACTCCTCTCCACTTGGTTTGTGGGGCTGCCTTATGAATAAATAAATAAACACACCAGAAAGTTATTTTTCTAAAGCTCCCTCATCTTGTCCAGGCTTCTAAATACAATTTCTTGAAATCACAACAATTTGGATATGGAAATATGTTTGAGATTGTTTTCAAAAAGAGAGGTGGCTAGTTCAGAGCCTCCCTGAAAGAAAAGCATTTTTTTTTTTTAAAGCAAGCAAGAAAGAAACCTGCAGGGAGGCTTAAAAGTGAGAGAAGAGGGCTTTGATGAGGTCCCAGAAAAGCTTTCTTGCAAATGAAGCACAGCTAAATGAGGCATTTATAAGCAAATAACAGGAGAACTGAAGGAAAAAGAGGGAGGAGATGGTTTCTTTCATCCAGTTGTGTAGATGGTGCTGCTTGGCAGTAGCAAACCTGAGAAAGTCAATAGCCTTTTAATAATCATTTCTAGACCTCCTTGTGAGGAATATGATTGCACAGCGCTTAAGCACTCAGCTCTTCATGGCCACATGTTTTGGGGGAGAAATGAGGTGTACTGTCTCTGGAGAGGTTCACAGCCCTAGAATTTCCATGGGACAGTTCCACTGTGTCACAGGGGTTATCAGGTGCTCAGGGACAGGTTTAAACCCCTGGTGGGGGGGCGGGGGAGGGAGGGAAAAACCTAAGGAATATATCTGATTGGTCCTCATATTGTTCAGATGTCGCAACCAGATGAACATTGAAGAATCTGTTCTAAATAGAAATAAATAAATAAGTAAATTTCCTCAAATCAGTGACTTCTTTTATTCAGCAGTTAAATATATCTCTGCGGAAGTTGCTGTATACAAAAATCTTGGGGGGAAAGTACATAACATTTAACTGAAAAATACTTTTCTGTTGAAAGCAATAAGGAGTTTGGATGGTTTGGTGACTGGGTTATGCGTGGGGCCATTCACAGACAGGTGAGTTGTTTGAGGTCCCCAGCAGCAGTGCGGGAGAACGTGGAGCCCTTCGGCAGTTCTTCTCTGCCTGCAAGGGTCAATAGGAGTCAGAAGCTGCCATACTCCAGGGCAGGGAACTCAGTTTTGAGTTTAGGGGGGGAAATGCACCCTGCAGAGCTGGCCCGCACACTGAAAGAAACACGTTTTGTAATCCATGTGAGTTTTCATGAAGGAAAGGAAGTTTCAGGTTTTAGAGTCTCTAAAGGGTCCACGCTTTATCTGGAAAGTGTGCCAAGGCTAGCTTAAGCCATGCTGGGGTTCACCAGGGGGTGAGAAAAACCCATTGGAAAAGAACATCTCCATGTGTGGAACAGGAGCATCCCTGGGAACCAAGAAGGACATCAAGAGCCTGAGAGACCAAGTGAGCGAGGGAGCAGAGTGGGAGCCGGGGAGGGCTCACGGCCTTTAATCTACCTTGCCCCTTGGCTGGGGAAAGGCGCGGTGAAGATATTGGCTACTTCCATTGGCTGCACTCAGGCCCATTGATGCTATGAGCACAGGTGGCATTAGGTTTAAGTTACACCTGTGCTAGGGGGCTTAGTTTTCTTATGCCCTGTTCTGGATCTTCTCATGGGTGGCTAATAGGGTGCCTGATTTCCAGCCCTCCCCCCCCCCCAAAGAAAAAGCCATTATGTGGTCCTTTACAGGCATGGGGGCAAGGGGGACAATCCACTCCTTTGCCTCCGAGCTAGCTAATGAGATGATAAATAGCTTAAGAAGAGTAATGAACCAAATGTACAAGGAACAAAACAGAAGTTGTAAACAAGAAGTCTTTATAACTTCTTAAAAACCAGTCATATCATTTGTGATAATGTAAACTGGATCATCCAAAATATGGATCATCCAAATCCCTGGAATATGCCTAATGACAAAAGATAGCCAAAATTCTGTCTGCAATTAGAACACAGATGAAAATATTTTAACTTCTCATCTGATTCTGGCAAAAGAAGAATGCTCTTGGTTTGGAGAAGTTCATTCTTGTCACAGAAGGCAGAGCAAATTAGTTCAGAATCATGTTCTGGAGCTCCCCTGAGCCATAAATTCAGAATAAAAGATGATTCCAGAAGGCAACGGATTCTTTCTGTATTGATTGGCATCCCATAATACAGCCCATACTGAAAGGACAAGATGAGTAATAGCAGAAAGTAGCCGGGATGGAGATGAAAGGTTTCCTCTTTGTTTTAAGTCAACTCTATGCTTCCATGGAAGAAGGAACAGCGAGGAAAGCGTGGAAAGGTGGACATCATCAAGAAAGTAAGGGAAATGGGCAGAAAACAGAAAAGAAGGAAGAAGGTAGATACAAACTCTAGAATTATATTAGCCACCAAACTAAAAAACATAACTTTAAGAACTCATCAAGCCTAACCAAAATAAAATCTGAAGTGTCTTATTCATAACCTTCAATTAAAATAGCAGCATGTATAATTATGATACAGTACAGTGACCTGATTTTCACAAACAATCTGAGTGTTACTTTTGAAACCAATTCTGTCAGAAAGAAAATAATTTTGCACAAATCAGTCAAGAGTCTTTACACCATTTCTATAGCAACTGGAACCAAAGGAAAGTTATGAGGCATGGTCACAGAAAATTCTAATTTGGGATAAAAAAAAACCACTTCAGGTTGTTTGTCAAGTTCAGTAAAAATAATAAACGCTGTTCATCTTATTGTACTTCCTAAATGAGACTTTTAAGTCCTTCACAGTTTTTGTCAACTAAGAAGTGAGCTCTCCACTGGAGCCCCTCAGAATTCTCAGATAATAATGAGGGTCTCAAGCTATTTTCAAAACCCTAATGTGACTGGTACATTTATCTTATAAATCCTAAAGCCATATAATCCCAAAGCTGCATGGAGCCACATTTTTCAAAGGGCATAATGCTTAAAAGAAATCACACAAAAAGGAGTTTAATTTTTCATTGAAGGCTTATGACTACTCTTATTTCATAATCTCTTTATGACTTCTTATGTCTACTTTTCTGTCCTGCCCAGTTCTCTGTCACCTTCTTCTGCCTACGAGAGTGCTTCATTCCTGACCACTGCCGCTGAGAGGACCAATCCAGCAGGACAGGGTAGAACTGCCCACTAGAGTGCCCAGAGCTGTGATCTTTATGTACAAATACTGCTGCATCTTTCTCCCAACAGCCTGGCTACACACCCCAGACACAATTGAATATACATGGCGTAGAGATCCTTGTCCAGAACCCTGCAACACTGAGTAACTTTATAGGCGTTACCATTTCCTAAAAACCATTTTAGGGGAAGTTCTTACATATCTTATAACATTCAACACATCAATTGTATTAAACATATTTGTACATATGCTGCCATCATCATTTCCAAAACATTTTCTACTTGGGCCTTTGGTATAAGCTTCCCTCCTCCCGCGTTACCCACCCCTTGTGTACCCTTGATCAATTACATGCTATTGTTTCATATCTTACACGTTGCCATGCTCTTTCCACCAGTTTGCGGAATACCCTTTGTAGAAAGACAAAAAGGACTGGGTTCATTCCATAGCATGTGACACAATGGTTGACAAACAGTTGACATTGTTTTACAAAGAGCAGTACAAAAGAAATTCAGGATATTAAAGACCATGGGCCTTAGTTTTCCAGGGTAGCAGAGGGGGACTATTTTCCCTGGGGAAAAACTTTTCCCAAAATAGAAACTAATGGATAAAATCAGACTATAGGGTATCTGGATTAAAAAAAAAGAGGAAAAATATCCTGTCAGATTATTTTTTGCAGGTGAAAACTATGCCCTTTTGGCTATCCAAGCTGCATAGTACACTATTTTTTTTTAAAAAAAATCACATTTAACTCAAGATATCTAAATCAAATATGGTGTAAGCTAACAAATAACCCAAACATTTGGCCACAGGGAGAATGAATGCAAAACTTTCTCTCGCCAACTCAGGCCTAAACAAAACCTAGCCCCCTGCCACAGAGTCAATTCCCACTATCTTGACTCTAAGCAGGGTTTCTGAAGCTGTAAAGTTTTCTGGGCTCAGACAATCTCATCTTCCTCCCAAAGAGCATCAGTGCAATGCTCACCTGGTAGGGTCAGCAGGGTTTCTTGAACTTGAATTGAGAATCATAGCTCAGGAGATGAGTAAAGTAAAATCTTTCTCTTTTGACTTTTTTCTACTCTACTATATCTCATCTCTTTAACAATAAGTAACTCATTAATCACATATGAAGAGGAACAATGGAAGCACAAGGGGTAAAATGGGACCACTCTGGCATTTTCCTTCATGCCATCTGTAGTGTATTTGATTCTGGAAATCTTTGTGAAGTCCACTTCCCCCTCACACAGGTCAGGCTTGAAGTGAAATATGCTTTTTGTTTTCCCTGGACACCAATCAGAGAAAGTTTCATTCAACATCTGGTGCTACTTAAAACCTAAAAAGAAAGGATAAAGAGGGGATGTGGGGAATCACTTCATGAAAAAGCTATTAGTTAGCAGAGAAATGCGGGCTTAGTATTCTTACAAAGGAAGAAAGATTTAAGGGAAATTGGGGAGAGGGGAGGAACACAAACAAATTTTTTAAAAAGCAGAAATTTGAATGCGTCTGATATTTCTTTCCATTGCCAGTTTATTGTCTGTGATGTATATAGAATGCCCCATGTCAGATCACTGTGCCTTTTCTACATAAAGCAAAAAACAGACATTTGCATGAGAAGAAGAGCCCATGAGGGAAGTATAGTATATGAATGCTGCATTGAATTACTTTAAAGGGGCCATGGTCTGCCACTAAGAGGTTATGTCTTAATAAGGAAAATAACCATGTATTCCAGAATAGTCACAGAAAGTAGGGAAAATGGTGATAAACAAGTGGTTAACAGTCAACGATCACAGGCAAGTGTCTTGCACCCAGCGATGCCTCATTTGCAGAAAATGTGGCTGAGATGCTACTGATTATGCTCAAAGGGAGGACCTCAGTTCACCAAGAAATATCCTAAGTCCATGAAAGATTTGGAATTGGAAACATTTTTTAAAATTTATAAGATTAATTAATCAATAAGTAGCAGAATTTTTTAGCACCTGTACATCATTTGCACATTTCATTTCATTGTGAGTTGATTTTTTTCTTTTCCAGCTGCCCATTGATATTTTTAGCTCATTTCTCTTCCTTCCTCACTTCTTCCATTGGCCTTAGCCATTCTACAATGAAGAACAAGTGTCAGAGTCTCTTCTGACATCCACTTGTGTCTTTCTTTCTTATCTTGTTAATGACCCCTTCTTCCTTCAAGCCTGATGCTCCTGATGTGATCCCACAGTTCATCAGGTCTTCTGCCATTCATCTTCCATGCATCAAATCTGTTCTTAAGATATTCCTCAAACTCTGGTGGATATATTCAGGGTCATGTTTGGGGTCTCGTGGACTTATTTTAATTTTATTCTGCTTCAAACTGAACTTACATGTGAGCAATTGATAGTCTATTCCATAGAGAGCCCCTGGCTTGGTATTAGCTGCTGATCTTGAGCTTCTCCATCATCTCTTCCCATAGACACAGTCCATTTGATTAGTGTGTGTTCCATCTGGAGAAGTCTACATCTGTTGTTGGAAGAAGGAATTTGCAATGAAGAAGATTTCGGTCTTGCAAAATTCTATCATATGATTTCCAGGTTCATATGTTTCATTAAGACCTTATTTTCCAACTACTGTACCTCCTTTGTTCCCTAGTTTTGCCTTTTAATTACTATGATGGGTAGGTTTGTTATGCCAACATGGCCACAGAAGATTGGTGGGTCTGTTGTGAAGGCACGGCCAATGAACACGCGGTATTAATTGAAGGACGGATATAGGAAGAGCTCGGCAAGTCCCACTCTCTCTCTCTTGCTTCCGGATCTTCGGACCAGACAGCTACCTTGTTCATCCTGTGCCTCGACCTCCAAGCAACACTACCCGTGGGACACCTAATCGTGGACTGTGTTGCTGTGAGTTGAGGATTCTTCAAGCCCTACTTCGCCACGCTCCTGGGATATACATCTCTTGAGCTAGGGACTGTTGGACTTTGTCATCTGGCTGACTGTTGGCGACCTGCTCTGCAGTTTGCTGCCTGTAACCAGACAGCCTGGATTGTTCTACAGAGGACTACTCAGTGGCCCTTAAGATTTGAAGGACTGCCTGTCTTCTAGTTGCCTCACGCAAGTGAGTGGCACTGAGCAATCTGTATTACTTTATAGTTAACTTTTTCTTTCTTATCTTATATACCTTTCTCAATATATAAATATATAAAAAGAACTACTAGTGTCCTGAATTTTATTTCTCTGAGAACCCTACCTGACACAATTACCAATGCACCTTGATTACACAATTGATACATTTCATATTAAAAACAATGATGGTAGTGGTGTTAGGTTTCATTGAGTTGATTCCAACTCAGAGTGACCCTGTGTAAAACAGAAGTAAGCATTGCCCAGTGCTGCATCATCGATTCCTCATCCATCTCCTTCATTCAATGTCCAACTTTCACATGGTTATGAGGTGAAACAAATCCAGAGACACTCATAAGTGTTTAAGAGAGAGTTTTATGTCAATGAGTAATTGAATATTAAGAAAACATTGCAGCCCAAATCAGATCAAGTCCATCAGTCCAATAATAGCCCATATGTCTGATACCGGTCTATAAATTCCTCTTCAGACTCATGTAACACATGCCAAATGCAAGAAGATCACAGGTCTGAGGGTGCAAAGTCATGTGGATCCAGCAGCAGTGGAAGTTTTCAGGACTCAGGCTTCCATCAGCATGACTCCATGTGGCTTGTCACCAAAAAGGCAAACAGAGAGAGTGGGAATGCCTCCAAGGAGGAAGATAGGAATTCCCAGAATCCTCAAGAGAAGGTCATGTCCACAGAAAGGCATCATTGACTATGACCTGATTGACAGGCTAGACTCCACCCCTTAGCTCAAATTGACAAGAGATTATGTAGCTGCTGCATGAAGTGTGTTTGTCCAGGTAGACTAAAGAAACAAACTCATAGACATGCATTTGCATATAAGGGAGAGGTTTATTGAGAAGGCATCCCAACTCAGTCCTGTCCAGTTCCATAAGTCCGATATTAGCCCATATGTCTGATGCCAATCCATAAATCCTCTTTGGATACACAAAGCACATGCAATGACACCAGGACAGTCACAGGCCATTGAGAGCAGAGTTTTGTTTATCCAGTGATGGTAGAAGCATCTCAGTGCTGGCAGGAGTCTCCCATAACTCCTCCAGTTTCCAAGGCTCAGAGTCTATCAGAATGCTGCCATGTGTGTTGTCAGCTGCAATGTGCCAGGGACTGAGTCTTGTTAGTAGAGCGTCTCTAAGAGGGAATAATACCACAAGATTACCCAGAATTCTCAGGAGAAAGTCATGCCCACCTGGAGATCTCATTGGCTATCTCCAGATTAACAGGCTAGACTCCACCTCTATACTCCCAGTGTTGAAATTGGCACAGATCAGTGACTGTCATAAGATGCAATTGAAAATACCATGGTTTGGGTCAGTTGCATGTTAGTCCTCACAGAAACATCCTGGCTCTTCAACTGTAAAGAGGTTTTGTAGAGATCAAGATCAAGGATTTCAGCCTGAATGATAGATTTCAACTCAACCTAAAGAAAATCAAAATTCGCATGCCTGGACCAATAGGTAATATCATAATAAATAGAGAAAATAATGAAGTTGTCAAAAATTTACCTTGACTGAATCCACAAACAATGCTCCAGGAAGCAGCAGACAAGAGAAACAACAATGCGTTACATTGGTAAATCTACTGTACAAGACCACTGTAGTGTTGAACTCTAAGGATGTAACTGAAGAATTGATACATTTGGTTTATGGTGCCAGTGAAGAATATTCAATGTACCGTGGACTGCCAAAAGAACCAACTAATCTGTTTAGGAAGAAATACAGACAGAGTGCTCCTTAGAAACAAGGATAGTGAGATTATGTCTCACTTATTTTGCACAAAGTATCAAGAGAAACCATTACCTTGCTTTCTAGGATATCATGCTTGGTAAAGTAGAGAGAGAGCAAAAAAGAAAAAAGCTTAGACAAGGTGAATTCACACAGTGACTGCATCAATGGGCTCAAGCAGAAGAACCATTGTGAGCATGGCACAGGGAGGGACAGTGCTTAGTTTTGTTATAGATCGAGTTACTATGAACTGGAACCAACTCAGTGGCACCTCATAACAACATCAACATACACCATCATTCACCAGAAAGCACAAGCAATGCTTAAAAACATCCTAGTCACCATCTATGGACTTGGAGTTTACATTCTAGTAAGGAGTAAATATATGTTCACGGATAACTCTGACATCAGATAACCAGTGGTGAATGCTATTAGTGAATTAGCAAATTGCTCTGAAAGTTAGAAGCTCGATATCTTCTCTCTCTCTCTCTCTCTCTCTCTCTCTCTCATAATATGTTTTCAAAGAACTTATATTTAAAGTTCTTTTTGGGAAAGGTAAATAAAATGATCATTTCTCCAAATCAGTTCACTACTGTATTGATTTTGTTGGTACCCAAACATGCCCCTATTATACTGAACCTATCAAGCAACTCATAATCCAAACTGACCCACTATCTGTGTTTGTGCTTGAAGGATTGTTGGAACACCCCCAATCAGAACCAATGCCATGGAGGCAGTTCTGAGTTATAAGGTTTCTGAGACTGTAAATCTTTATGGAAGCAGATATGTTCATCATCCTCCATGCCATATGGTGGGCCACCCACAATGCCACTAAACCATAACTAAAATCACTACTATTCTGTCAATTTTGACTCAGAGTGACACTGGAGAACAAGTTAGAATCAGCCTTGTGGTTTTCTGAGATTGTAATTATTACTGAGATTGAAAAGCCTCCCTTTCTCCCAATAGTGCCCCCAGGAGTCATCCAGTACACTTGACTTTGGGTGTGTTTGAGCAGAAGCAGCAGCAGCAGCAGCAAGATTGAGTAGTTGCAATGGGTACAATATAGCCCACAAACCAGAAAATATTTACTGTCTGTCCCTTTATAGAAAATGTTTGCTGATCCTTGTACTAGAAGGCAATCAAAAATGCAAGCCATGAGATAAGAACTCTCTTCTCTATACTATTCACATCATCAGGAAAAGGACAATTGCTTCCACTTCAGCATGATCTAAGGGAGGGTATTACAGTTCTTATCAGTGACTCAACCTTTTCTCATTATCCAGATGATTGACAGGCTCAGTTTTAAGTTTCATCCTTGTATGTGGTTCACCATTGTGTCCCTGGTGCCTGGCCATAAATGAATGTGTTTGGAATGCAGACAAATTAGGTCCAGAGAGGTATTAACTTGTCCAAAGTCTCAAATGGCATGCTGTGGTAGAATCACTCAGGGCATCTCATTTACCACTAGATTCCTTACCTTTTACAAGTCATTCCCTCCGCGATAGGCTATGCAATCACCACGTGTCTTGCAATACAGAAATCCTGCTAGAATCCATTAGTACCAGAAAGATTTCTCAAGAATTCTCTTAAACACTTCAGTGGTTCACTGGTTGTAAAATTTTGTTTCAGGTCTTAGGTAAGCTTTTTCTTCTTCCTGAAGATTTCTCAAGTTTCTACAACTGTTAATGAAATGTACCTTCCTATGTACTCCATAGAACCCTGCTGGTCCACTGATTGTGAGTTGCATCGTGATCCTGAAGACCCATCATTTGAAACCACCAGCCACTCCTTGAAGAAAGAGGGGTTTTCTCCTCCTGCTTACAGTTTTGAAAATAGAGGCATTGACATCGTGTCCTGTGGGGTCGCCATGATTTGGCATCGACCTGATGGCAGGGAGTTTCTTGATTATGTGTCCCTCAGTTTTTAACTATATGACAAGCTTCAAAAAGTTTGTGGAAATATTTAATTGAAAAGTCTATTTTTGGAGGAAAATAAATTTCCCTAGTGGAATTTCCATTGTTTAGAGCTCATATATACTGAGTTTTCTGATTTTATACTACATTGTCCTTGAACTATTTTATAGCTCTATGAGTTGTAGATAATATACAGCAATGAAAATTAATGTGTATCTATAGATATGTAAAAATTATCTTGTCAGACAAGAGGTACAACGGACATCCCTTCCCACCATGAATAAAAAAACAGTTTTGTCTCCATCAGCAGAGTCACTGCAATATTTTAGG
Source organism: Nesogale talazaci (assembly GCA_004026705.1). NCBI lineage: Eukaryota > Metazoa > Chordata > Mammalia > Afrosoricida > Tenrecidae > Nesogale > Nesogale talazaci. The sequence continues at coordinate 26,748 of PVJH01010458.1, forward strand.
TCTCTCCACACATCTACCCATTGACTTTTCTTTTGATTCAATATGACACCTGCCCTTTTTTTTCATGAATAAAATGTTAAATAAAATCGTTAAGGCACTTTCATTTTATCTTTGTATGGGAATTACAATTGAACATTTGGACATTGAACTTTCACACATTTTAAAAAGTGTGCGGTGGAATTCCTACAGGCCAAGAATCACGCGTGTTGGCCTTGTTCAGTGGCCCCGAGTCAGCGGCAACTCAACACAAGCCGGGGGGCAACAGAATGAGACTCGTCTCCTCCGTGTGGCCGGGCACAAGTCCACAGCTGCAGCCATGCATCAGCCTGTCCCTGTGAGAGTTGTCCTGTTTACCTAAGAGCCTTCCCAAGCGTGATGCCCTTCTCCAGGCACTCGTCCCTTTTGATGTGTCCAAAATATCTTTTAAGCATTTTCACTTTTCGAATCATATCTCACTTGCAAGAAAGGTTCAGGCAAGGGAGAAAATTCATATCAGAGGCAGGAAAAAAGGATTGCACAGGAATGAAGTTATTAAAAGGAATACTTTTGAAAATAAATCCAAAGGGCCTTTAGCTAGTTGAAATCACTGCTAACAAATAGCAGCTCTGTAGCGCAGGGTCGAAGTACCACTGTAAGTTTCAGATAGGCTGGGGTTTTGAACTGCAGACCTTGTGAATCACAGCCCAATGTATAACCACTAAACCACCAAGGAAAAGCTCAGTAAAGTGTACAGCTAGACCTTTTAGTGTGCTAACAGCAGACTAAAGGTCTGACTAGAGGTCAGTTTCTGGGTCTTCTGCTATTGGTTGGTTCTTGGTAATGGACCATCTCTTTCCACATTGTGCATCCCTGAAATCCTGGGCCCCAGACCTCATGTTGTGCCCCTGTCTCCAGATGCCAAACCCAAGAGTCTACCGAGTGATCGTGAGAGTAGTGTAAATATCACATCTTTCTTCACCCAGTCTTTTCACTATTTCTCGTAACTTTTTTAAGGGTGCTTCACAGGTGGAGTGGTAAAGCCTTGGGCTGCTAAGTGAAAGGTTGACAGTTCAAAATCACCAGCTGCTCTGTGGAAGAAAGGGGGACTTACAATGTCAGAAACCTGAAAGGGTTTCTTTGAGGGTGGTGCTATGAGGGTGGTGCTGACCTGATGACAGTGAACGAATAAGTGTTCTCCATTGTTTAGGCAATGTATCCTATTGACCCTTCACCATCCTTTGTGCTAGAGAAGTATGTGGGGAACCAGGTCTCTACTCTCTTTTGTGTTAGAGTTCTTGACCAATCATTGCCACCATCCCCTCTCCTCCTTTTATCTGCCTATGATGAGCTAATACTTGCTTCCAAGGGGCATTTTGGTTTTTCTTTCTCCAAGATGGGTTCTTTTGATATACCTTGGTACATTCAATATTTTTTGCCAACACCATAACTCAAATGCATCAACTCTTCTTGTCTTCATTAATTGATGCCACTCTCATATGCACACGATCCATTTCCACTTACTTCCAGGTTTCCCAAAATGGGAAAAACCACTCTCTCTGGGGGAGGGGTGGTGAAGGTGCTGGAACAATCCAAAGGAGCTGCAAAGTAGATATCTGTATTTTATCCTGGATTATGGGTTACAGTATACAAATTTTTAATTGCTGGAGGTCCCTGAATAATTTTCTTTTTTGTGTAGGGGACAATAGGCCAAATTAGTTTGGGAATTTTTAAAATTCATTCCCAGACACAGTGACCTTATTATATGACAAAACTGCTCCTTTGGATTTCCATGAAGCAGCTGGTAGGTTTGAACTTTTTGTCTTATGTTTAATAGCCTAACACTTAGCTCCCTCCACCACTAGGGCTACTTCACATGTATGCAATGTGATTGAACATGTTCTGGCTTCGGTGAGATGCCCTTTTACTCTAAAATGACATCTTTGTTTTCTGACACTTTAAATGCTATTTATTTTTTGAAATGCTTATTTCAAAATAAACATTTGCGTGAAAGCTTGTACATAATGGTGAGATCTAGCATTTCTTTTCAAAATCAAGGGCAAATAGGATGTATTGATGTTTAAATATCTCTTTTTTCTTGCACTTAGAAGTTTTGAAATCAATGCTTATTATAGAAAGCACCAATCAGCCTTCTAATAATAATGTACATAACATCCATAGCCTCGATCTCCTAGCAACCCTATAGGACCGAGCAGAACTGATTCTATGATCTGCTGAGCCCATAGCTCTTTTTTATTGAAGTCCTGGTGCCATAGTAGATTGCTGGTTGGGCTGTAAAGTGCACAGTCAGCGATTTGAAACCACTAGTCATGCTACAGGAGAAAAATGAGGTTTTCTACTCCCTTAAAAATCATGCTGGAGTCTTAAAGGCTTACAGGTAGACAAGTAGCCATCTTGCTCAAAAGCAACAAAGCCCACAAGAAGCACACCAGCCATATGACCACGAGGGGTCAAAGGGATCAGTTATCAGCCATCAAAGAACAAAAAATCATATCATTGTGTGCCCACCATCCTGATATGATTGCTGAAGAAAAATGTGTGCATAAGCAAAGGTGGTAAAGAAAATTGATGGTGCCTGGCTATCAAAATATAGTGCCTGGACTCTTAAAGGCTTGAAGGTAAAAAAACAGTCATTTAGCTCAGAAGCAAAAAGCCCACATGGAAGAAGCACACCAGCCTGTGTGATAATGAGGTGTTGAAGGAATCAGGTATCTGGCATCAAAGAACTAAAAGCTATATCATTGTAAACGAGGGGGAAAACAGATTGGGGACCTAAAGCCCATCTATAGGTAATTGAACATCCCCTTATAGAAGGGTGATGGGGAGGAGACAAGCTAGTTAGAATGTAGAATAGCAATGAAGAAACACATAACCTTCCTCTAACCCTCTAATTCTTCAAAGTCCCCCCCCCTTCCATTATCATGATCCCATTCTACCTCACAAATCCTGCTAGACCAGAGGATGTACACTGGTGCACATAGGAACCAGAAACATAGGAAATCCAGGGAAGATGATCCACCAGTTAGAGTCCAATACCAGGAGGGTGGAGGGAAGGTAGGGTAGAAAGGAGAAACTGATGATAAGGATCTACATATAACCTTCTCCTTGGGATACAGACAACAGGAATGGGGGTGAAGGGAGACATTGGCCAGTTTCAGATATGACAAAATGAAAATTTATAAAGTATCAAGGGTCCATGTAGGAGGTGGGATCAGAGAGGGAGGGGGAAAATGAGGAGCTGATACCAATGGCTTCAGTAGAAAGCAAATGTTTTGAAAATGACAAAGGCAATGAATGCACAAATGTGTTTGACATACAATGGATGTATATATGGATTGTGATAAAAGTTGTATGAACACCCTATAAAATGATTTTTAAAAAATAATGCGTGGGGAATTTGTTTCCCCCACCCCACATGGGAAACTTAAAGGGCAGTTTTACTCTATCTGGTTGGGTTTCTATGAAGCAGAATTAACTCAACAACAGTGAGTTGGATGCTTTGAATAAGTCTTATGAGAGTTGTTTACCTTTCTATGTCACCTTATATACAGAACAGAGGAAACCCATTGCTACAGACTTGATTCTAATGCCCAGAGATTCTTCTATAGAGGATTCCTGAGACTAAATATTTGTTTCATTTGGGATTTCTGAGACTGTAAAACAGACAGCTTCATCTTTCTCACACAGAACTGCTGGTGGATTTGAATGGCTGACCAGATGGTTAACATGTTCAACATGTAGTCACACTATACCACCAAGTCTCCTCTAACAAAGAACAGCTAACATTTATTGAGTACTTAATATGATGCAGACACTTTACCAGGAGCTTTGCTTGGGTGATCTAATTTAAAACTCAGAGCAATCCGATCATGCTTCTGATAATTAGTTTTCTTTTAAAGTGAGCTAACAAAACAAAAACTTTTGCTAAGAAATTTTAACTCATAGTGATTTTATGAGTTCTGCTGCATAAAGTTGCCAGGGTTGTAAGCTTCAGGAAAGCAAACCACTGCATTTTTTCTCTTCTGAGTAACTCGTGGGTTCAAACCACTAACCTTTCTATTAGCAACTGTTATTCAGTGTGCCATCAGTTTTGAGAGGAAAACACCTTATTGAAAGTGACCCAATTAGTAAGAGAGGTAAAGAAATCATTGCTTCACCTGGAATCTGAATGGCTAATCAGTAAGCTATATGAGGAACTTCAAAAGTTCACTGAAAAGTTCCGTTATCTTCTGTCTCCCTATGTATTAGAAAGAGCTTAATATAAACTAGTAGTAATATCAAAGAAATCTAACAAGCTTACAAATCGAATGCAAATCTGGACCCTCTTCAGACTCACAAAACTACAGTTTGGTGAAGCAGAAAAATGAATCTGGAAGCAGGAAGATGACCAATCAGTAGGTGTAAAGTTATGTGGATCCAAAATCGGTGTTCCCAGGGCAGGGGGCTCACAGTTCTCAGGATGTGGAGGCCTACATGAGACCATCCCTTGAGGTAGGCAGAGTTCCAGCAGGCAGGAGGGATAGAAGGACAGAAGATGAGACTGTCTCTGTTGGTCTTGCTCTTATACAAAAGGGTTATGCCATCAAGGTGCTATCATCAGGCTGTAACTTGATTGACAGATTTAAGTCCACTCCTAGCCAGGAGTGGGTAGTTGATATATCCATTATCACTTAATTTTATTTTTCCACCAATATTTTATAGTTCCCTCATGATACCTCTCATGCAAGTATTTGAATAACTAATTTGCCAGAATGAATGCTGGTTTCTTATACCTGTATTTATTTTTTAACTCTACAAGAGATTTAGTGAATAGATACATATTTTTTCCAGTCTTGTAAGTCAATATTCTGGAACTCATCTCCACTTTCATACATTGCCATTTTTACTTTCTCTCATTCCTTCAGAGAAGTTAGCTTTCCAAATCCAGCAATGCATCTGTCTTACATTAGTGATTTATGTCATCGCCAAACTAATTTTATGCTTAACAATATCACCTATATTGTTTGACAGCAGGAGTTAAGCTGTAAGAAAAATGGACCCATTCATTGAGACTCCAATTGAAACAAAGATAAAAGAATAAATCTACGCCAAATATAAAGGAGCCAAACTCAGTGGGGGAAAGGAACATTTTGTTCCAAATGCTTTAGGGATCTCAAACAATAAGAAAAGAAGAAAAAATAAAATCTAATTAACTTGTTACATGAATACAGCCTCCCTATATTCATCTAATCAGACAATTATAAGTGACAAGATATAATGGTACCAAATTCCCTCCACATGAATAAAAAACAAATTTGGGTTATCTTTCTATATTGACTTCTCATCACAAAGAGTTCAGTTTCTCTTGCTACCTTGTAGCTGGGGAAAATAGCAATTGCTATTTTAACTGGGCTTGATTGAGCAACTGCTCTAACTAGACCATAAATATAGATGTCAGGACAGTGAAACTGAATGTTTCTTTCTGTGATCCTTCTCTAGATATTGACAAGCTGACCCGTGAACCCACCAGTAGGTAATCTCATAGATCATTTTCTTTCTAGGAGACTTGCAATTGGGCAGGTTTGTCAATATTTTTCACAGAGGGTTTTGATCAAGGGCTGCTTTGTAATTGTCTGGAAGATACATTAAACACCTCACTTTTTCCAATGTTCTAAAGACAGAACAGTCACTTAAAGTGTAAATTGCTCACACCAAGATTTTTCTATCTGGCAATTTAAAAAAGCATATTTCAGATCCTTGCTGTTTAGAAAATTCACAGTCATATAAATGTGACTTTCTCATGCATTTCTCTGAAGATAGTCCCTTGCTCATCAAATGAGAATGCTAAAAAAAATCCCTGTTGACAAGTCTCTTTAAAATTTAAAGAATGAAATGGCTTGTCAATCTAGTCAACCACCCTTGCCTTTGAAATGTATTTATGAGTTCCTATGTTTCTATTCATAGTGCCATGGCTAGACATTAATTGTTATCTTTTGAGCCCACAAACAGATAATTAGGAGATTATTCTAGATAGTTCACACTCGACAGTCCCTCAAGACTAGTAATAGGAGTGATAATACCAGGAGGGTGGAGGGATGGAGGAATAGAAAGGGAGAACCAACTTCAGGGATCTACACAAAGCCTCCTCTCTGGGACACGGGCAATAGGGAAGTGAGTGTTGGGACACATTGGACAGTGTACAGTATGAAAACAATAACAATTTGTAAATTACTAAGGGTTCAAGGGGGAGGGGGGAGGGGGGAGGAAGGGAAATGTAGGGAGCTGATGCTGGGGCCCTAGATGGAGGGAAGATGTTTTGAGTGTGATGAGGGCAATAAGTGTATAAATGTGGTCTGCATACAATTGATGTTTGTATGGATTGTGACGGGTGTTGTATGAGCCCCCAATAAAATGTTTCATTTAATAAAAAGGAGGGAGGGAGAAGGAGGAGCTTATACCAAGGGCTCAAGTAGAAAATATTTTGAAATGAATATGGTAATATGTGTACAAGTATGCTTGATACAAATGATGTATTGAATGTTATAAGAGTTGTATGAGCCCCCAATGAAATAATTGGGAAAAAAGCAGCAAAGTATGCTGGAATTCCTGTGTGTTGAACCTAAATGGTGATATGAAATGATTGAAAGGAATTAAAAGGGAGTCAAGAAATAAGGAGCAAGGGAAAGAGGTGGGAACAAGGAGAGAAGGCCTTTACCACAAATGGGAAGTCAATAATTGGTCAGTGGTGTTGTCCTCACTCTTCTTGTCTCCCTTTCCTTCTTTCATGCCCATCCCCATTCCTATGAAAAACCACATGTGACCATTTCAATCCTCCCAATTCTGTTTCTGAACTCGTTTTAAGGGACTGACTACTCAATAAGTAAGGTAATAAGAATAATAAGCATTCTTGGGGGATCAATAAGTTGGGATATCAGCAATTCACAGCAAGCACTCATAGGTTCTGAGCAGACATGAAACAAGGGAAAGCAAGTCTAAGGGAACTAATTGCAGAGTACTAATGAAAGTGATACAAGTGCAGGTGCAAGAGAATGTGCTGATTGAGCAGAAACATTGCCTGTGATCTTCATGGTGCCTTCTCCAAAGTTTGGCTAAGCCATGAGACCCCTACCACTTCAATATTTTGGTTGACATCCATCCTCTGTGGTTCCTTCCCATGTAATTATTGAAACTCTTTTTTTCACTGGGTGTTTTGGGAGTACATTATTTTTTCTAATAAACAAAAGGTCCTGTGGAAATGTATGCAAGCCTTACCAACAAAGGCTATACAATAAATAAAAAGAAGTATTGCCAACTGCATTGTATGAGCACCGGGGGCACCACGGGTTACTGGTGAAGCTGCTGCCTGGAAGTTAAGCTGTTTGAATACACCCTGCAAAAAATTACAGTTTGGGAAAACCACAGGGGCAGATTTAGCCTATTCGATCACATTACTATGAGTCAGAATTGACTAGATAGTGGTGAACTTATTTGTTTTCCACACGGAGTCCAGGGACGGTAGTTACATGGGCAGACATTCTCAGAGGGGGCAGGGGAAGAGAAAAAGGATGTCTTTTCTAATTCTCTAAAGTCATTGGACCCATATATCGCTTTCCTTGGAAGTCCCTTAATACCCAATTCTTTTTCAAATATTTCTTTTGTCTGAAGCTTTTGTCTGAAGCTTTCATTTGTTGATCTGCATGCTTCTCATATTTTAAACTAGTGTGACATATAAACAAATTAGTATAACTCAGCTGACTTGGTCTGTCCAATGCAATTTTCTGAATCAGTGTCCCAAATAACCCCAGGAACCAGCCTAAGAGTCAAGACACCAAGGGGAAACATGTGGGGTGGGTGTGTTATTTAGTGTAGGACCTTCACATACCTTAATTCACTCCTGTTTATCTTTTGTTCAGGCAGACAGGAAAGTGAAGTAGAAATCATCTGTTCTGATTTGTTTTTCCCTTTAAGTGTGAAGTAGAAGGAAAGAAGAATGATGGGAAGCATTTAAATTGGGAAGTTAGTGAAATTTTAAACACAATCGCAATGTATCCTATGGGCATGGGGGTGAGACACAGTTGTTGCACTGTCTCTATAGGGAAAAGTCTTTACAATGCCACCCTCACTGGATGGAAATGTTCACCAGCCCGGGCAAAGGTGCCATACGTCATAAGGAAGAAATAAGCTTACTGTAAGATGAGGTAAGCATAATAGAGGGAAGAACTAGAGGATCAATTTTAACTTGAGCATAGCTACTAAATTGCCTTGGAAAAATGCTAAGCTTTGCAATCTAAAAAAAGACCTGAGAATTCACTGACCAGATGACAGCAGCTTTCTTTCCAAGTAATCAGTGCTGAACATCAGAAATTCAGACTCATTCAGAAATGAGTCTTTCAGGGTGTCCATGTTCTCATGTTCTCAGTATTTAGTGATCAGATTTAGTGATCAGTATTTATTGATCAGAAAATCTAGGGTCATTCATACAGGGGGGGGGTTTCTTTCTAACAAAATCTATTATGTACACAATTGGGTCATGTGAGAGAAATCCACAGCCTAATGATCAAAGACACTTAAAGAAGAATGGAGTTGCAACTGGGAGAGGGCGTGCCAAGTTAGAGCTCTCTTGACCCACCCGTCTTCACTTTGCCCACTGACATTAAAAAATTGCAAATTAAAGAGGAAAAAGCAGACAGCTATATCCTCTATATTTTATCTTCTTGCTCTAGGAAGTGATAAAACAACTTTTCAATATCAGGTGGAAGTGTGAATCTGAGCGCTAATGAATATTGGAAACATTCCCAAAAATTACAGTTTGAGAACAAGTTGTCATGAATTAATTTTGTCTTATTCCCTTGTTAAAATAGATTTGAACTTGACTTAAATTTAAAGCTTTTCTTTGACAATGATTGCAGGTCTTTGGTATGCCATGTGAAATGAGTGTTTTAAACTTTAATCAACAGGGTTAATCACAGATGATAACCTTCCACATTAGAAGATCCATACGCCATCTCCCTCAGTTCACCTCGCTCCTGTGTAAATATTTATATCTTCTTAATAGCCTTATTCATATCTTCAAAGTGACCACTAGCCAGTGGTGGGAATCACTGGAAATCGGAAATCACTGGAAATTACTGGAAAGCTCACAGGCAATCGGCAGAACTGAGACCTAGTTTTATGTTGAGTTTGGTGAACCATTTATTAAAATGGTACTTGTAATAAAGGTTCTCTCTAATGTGGGGTCTGGGCAGTCTAGTTTGATGTGAAAATCACAAATTTACATTTCTTACTCTTTTTTAATGAGTATTTTTTAATGTAAGCATCTTTAGTAATGTTCACTTTATCCATAGATATAAAATATAGAAGAAACTATGTTTGTAATATCTATTCATTTCATAAAACAGGTTATACTTTTGCTAATACTATATCTTTATTTCCTGGCATGTGTTACTTCAGTAAACAAATATATAACATGAAGAGAAAAAGTGTCAACCAGAGGGTGACACATAGTAATTTGGTACAGCTTTATGTTACACCCCAAATTGCCACAAGATTTTATGAGTCAATTATGCAATTCTGAAAAATGTTCAAAGAGCTAAAATAATTATCAGAACAATTGTGTAAGTTCAGCAGAAACAGAAAGGAGTTTTCAAAAATGAACATATGTTCAGAGAAGAGAAGCTGTCTAATTTGCCTTAAGCATTTCAATATATCAAACACAGTGACCATTACCTCATTGGCCCACTGTAAAATAAGTGATCCTACTTCTACAGTGAAAAGAATGTTAAGGAGAAACCACACAGCTGATAATGTTTGGGTAAAAGTGAAGAATATTACAAGTGAGATTGCCAATCAAGAAACAATATGGAAAGATCTTAAGAAGCAGTTTTACTGTTTTGTCAGGTATTGTTTAGTATTTTTCATTAATATTTAAAAACTAATAACATAATTTAGTTTTGTATACCTAACTTGTTGTTATTTAAGTATTCACTGTATGAAATAATAAAGCATCTTTTGGTGTATTTTTTTATACCTAAACTGTCATTTATTCATGCAGTCAACTGGTTTATTTGAATCCCACCAATGACAACACCTTAACATATATTCCATCTCTCAGCCTTTCCACAGTGTGGCAAGTATGGACAATGGTAAAAATTTCATGTCTAGATAAAGACAATTCTGGGCTGTTGCATCATTTCTTCTGCTTATCTTTCTGTGACCTTGAACATTTGCTTTAAATATTTCAGCCTTAATGTTCTCATCTATAAAATGGGGACAAGTAACTAAACATACCTTGAAGGGTTGTGAGATGAAATGATACAAAAGAATGGGATTTTCCCTGTGTCTGACATGCGTTAAGTACTCAGTGAATAACTGCCGCCATTCTTCAGTTTTACTCTGATATATGGTAGACCTAGGTGTTGTATTTCATTAAAAAATATTTTTGTGAATTATCTAAAAAAATATTAGATAAGTGGCCAGGCAGATGTGCTTCTTGCATAATAATAGCAGTAGTAAAGCAATATTATATACATGCTTCGGTATTTTTAAATCTCTTTCACTATTACATCCATTGACTTCTGTATCATCGTGAAGCCAATACATTTTTATAATCCCTCTACTTGAGAACACTGTGGTTCAAATGGATAAAGAATTTGACCTATCACATGATCTGTGGCAGACCCAGGTCAAGTTCCTAAATACTTCTGCACCCATATAAATACTACTCTTGTGGCATTCTAGTCAGCCAATGGTATGAATCAAATGGCTAAAATTGTGTGTTCCTATGTGACTCCAAAAGAAACTGCTTTGTCTTATTTCTGTACTAATTATTGCCCCTGAAGATCTTTCTAGATAGAATAGGAGGGATAAACAATCCAGAAGAGAAAAACATTTGTACAATGGTTCCAGGAGGAGTGGGACATAGGAGAGGGAGAGGTGGGGGAAAGGAATGGGAGTGCCAACAAACCCAGGGACAAGAGAACAACAAATGATATAAAATCAATGGTGAGGAGAGTGTAGGTTGCATGGTAGGGCTTGATCAAGGGCAATATGGCTGAGAGGAATTACCAAAACCAGAATGAAAGCCAAACATGATAGTGGGACAAGAAGAAAATAAAAGGAAATAGAGAAAAGAACGAGGAGGCAAAGGAGACTTAAAGAGATATAAATATTACCATGTTATATATATATACACCTATATATAATGATGGGAAAATAGATCTATGTACATATATTTATTTGTTAAGTATTAAGGAAGAAGAGAGACAGATGACCTTAACTCAAGAACTCTCTCAACACAAGAACACTTTGTTCTAGTAACCCAGCATTCTGTGATGCTCACTTTCACTGGAATGATTGCTGAAGACAAAGTGGATGCATAAGCAAATATGGTAAAGAAAGCAGATGGTGCCTAGCTATCAAAACATATAGTGACTGGGGTCTTAAAGACTTGAAGATAAAGCAAACAACCATCTAGCTAAGAAACAACAAAGCCCACATGGTAGAAGCACACCAGCCTTTGTGCTGAGAAGCAACAAAGTTCACATGAAAGAAGTACACAAACCGGATTGTGATGTGTCAATGGGACCAGGTATCAGGCATCAAAGAACAAAAAAATCATATCATTGTGAATGAGGGGGACGGCAGTGTAGCAACTCCAAACACATCTATAAACAAAAGTACATCCCCTTACAGAAGATTCACAAGGAAGAGACAAACCTGTCAGGGTGCAGCATAGCACTGTCAAAACACACAACTTTTCTCTAATTCTTTAATATTTCCTCCCCCCATCATGACCCCAATTTTACCTTACAAATTCAGCTGGACCAGAGCATATACAGATACAAGCTTGAACACAGGGAATCCAGGCTAGATATACCCCTAGGGAACCCATATTGAGAGTAGCAATACCAGGAGTGTAAGGGGGGAGAAAGGGGGAACCAATAACAATGATCTACATATAACCTCCTTCCAGGGGGACAGACAACAGAAAAGAGGATGAAAGGAGACATTGGTCAGTGTAATAGATGAAATAATAATAATTTATAAATTATCAAGTGTTCATGACAGAGGGAAGGTGGGGAGGGGGGAAATTAGGTGATATCAAGGACTCAAGTAGAAAGATAATGTTTTCAAAATGAGGATGACAATGTACTTGCAATAAATGTGCAATAAATGTGCTTGACACAATGAATGGATGTATGGATTGTGATAAGAGTGATAAGAGCCCCCAATAAAATGATTTTTTTTTAAAAACCTGACTAAGTTTAAAACTGCTTAACCTTGTATAATGCTGCAAATTCTATAGTTCTCTCAAGGAACCCACTCTTAAGACATGAGATGTTAGAAGAGGTTGGAATATGTGGAGTATACTGTCTCCCTCCCCCAAATGGAACTGCTCTGTGCAAAGGGGAGCTCTCATAGCATGCATTTTCCCCCGTTTGGCAAACATTGAGCGACCCGTTCTGAGTCAGTGCATCACCTGGGAAGTGAAAGTGTTTTTGACCAAGCCTCTTTTTTGTGTGTGCTGGCTGATTTAAGAGAATAACATGTGGCTGTGAAATTTTGTTTCTTGCTTAGGAAAAGTGCTACAGAAACTGTTGTGATGTTGAACACAACTTTCTCTTTTCAAAAAAGGTGAAATGGTCATCAATGACAATCCTCATTCTGGACACTCTTCAACTTCCCAAATGGATGAAAATATTGACTTGTAGTGCATTTGGAGTTTGTTCCACCTGGTCAGACTGTTAGTCAACTTTTCTATTTAGAAGTTCTAAAAAGATGGTGTTACCGTGTGCGAAAAAAAAAAAGGCCTGATTTGTGGCAGTTAGGGACTGGTTTTTTCACCATGCTAATACACCTGTTCACATAACCATCTTCAGCGCATCAATTTTTGGCAAAAAACACCATTCCTCTCTTGCTCCTTGCATCCTACTCACCTGACCTCACTCTGTGGGACTTCTTTTTGTTTCTGCAAAAGAAGAGGGATAAGAAAGGACAACACTTTGACTGTGAGGTGAAGAAAAAAAATGGGAGATGTGCTGTCAGCCATCCAAAAAGAGGAGTTTGAAAAATGTATCCAAGAATGGGATCACAGATTTGGCATATATATTTAGTGTAATGGAGAATACTTGGAAGGTGATAAGATTGTCTTGTTAAAAATAAATAAATAATAGCTTTGAAAAAATTCCATAATTAACCTATTCATTCCTTCCTGATAAGCTATGTTTTTTAGCCCTTTTCCTTCTTGTGAGGTATCCCATAATGGAAATCAAATATTGGTTGTGACCATAACTGGACCTCCCCACCTCCCATTTCTTAGAAAGGTCACAATCTTCAGGTCATATGGGAACAAAAGTATTTTGGTCAAAAACCAAAGTCACCATAAAGATGCTACTGGAGCAACTTTGAAGATATTTGAAAGCCAGAGATCCAAAGGCCATAGCTTTTTAAGAATCATAACCCCTCCCAATTGCATATTCAGAACTCTTACTATGAAATATATTATATCTTCATAATCCTCTTTTTTTATTTCATGGTGTATACTTATAAAAGTGTTAACTCATTGTTTTTCTTTTCTCCCTTCCAGACACTTCCCTTGGCAAATCTAGTCCCAGCTTTCCCCTTTCACTTCATCAAGGCTCTGTCTTCATTTCTCAGCTGCATCAAGTGAGACTTATTTGCCAACAGATCAATCTGTAGGTGGTGTGAAGAGTTTTTGTTCAGGAGTAAAGACGGTGGCCTGAAACGCACCTACAGCACCAATGAACTAATAATACTTGACATCTGTCACCATTAAGATTACAGCCAAGACAATCCTGTGGAATGATTCTACTCTGTAACATTTGGATCACCATGAGTAAGAACCAATTCATCAACAATAGTTTCTTTGGTTCGTTGGGGGTTTTTGCTGTGTTTTCTTTTGTTCCCGGTGGCAATGTTTCTAGTGGACTTAGTTGTCTTATCTGGTCTTTTACGTGGCTCTCTAGGTACAAGTCCAAAACATGACCTCATGTTTTTCAGTCAAATTTTCCTTTCAAAGTCCATTGGGAGAAACAATAGGGATGGGTACAACTTATCTGAAGAGTAATCTTTCAATGTTCTATAACCCATGTTTTTATTGGATTCAATCAAATCATGAAAGAAAGTCATAAAGATAAGCTTCTTTCCTCTTGAAATTGGATTTATTGACTGGTGATCAGAAAAATATGCCTTTAGTTTAATTGATTCATGTTACCATAAAAACATCCTAAGTGTCTGATTTTTGTAGAGATGCTGAGTATACTCCCTCTGTCCTTCTTTCCACCAATGTTTTTAAGTGACTACATTTTCAGACATATGGCTTGATGTACATGATACTATTGTGTACTACAGTGAGTACAAACACAGTTCAAACTTAAAAAGAATAGAGAACCAAAGGTGTTTTTTTTTTTTCAAAAAACTGCTCAAATGGGTCTTCACAGGAAGAATAAGTATTTCAGACAGTGTCTTCCAGTCTGAGGCAACAGCACAAACAAAGAGCAATAAAAGAAAACAAATTATCTGCAGTAGTCTAAGGATCATTGGAGCCCAAATGGTGACCAGAGATTGTCCTGGTCACTGAGTATAGATCATACAACCTCTCAGAAGCAGTTATGTGTTGAGCTAAATAATTATGTCATCCAGGGTTGAATTTTTAAATATTCTGGAATTTTGAAAGATCTCTGGTGGTACTGTGGGTTAGATGCAGGGCTTCTAAACACAAACCTCCCCGTTGATTCTTGGGAGAAAGAAGAAGCTGCCCAGCTCCCTTAAAGACTTGCAGTCTTGGAAACAATTGATGGGGTCACTCTGAGTCAAAGTAGATTCAATGGCAGTGGGCTTATTATTAAACAGTCAGTATTAAAATGACAAACAGAATAAATTAATGAAATATAATAAATGAAAAGAGGCTATAACTTCACTATTACTTTACTACATTTTATATTATTTATGATCTTAATTATATAGAGACACAAATAACTTCTAAAATAATTATTTACAAATAACTTTTATTATTAATAACTTCTGCATGTTATTAGTAGAAATATCTAATGATATCTGCTTTGTCTCTCTTTCTAATCGGCTTTCAGTAGCAACCTATATGGAATAATCCATGTTGCCAATTGGCAACAAAGTGGCAAATGTTATTTATCAGGGTCAAGCCCCACATACAACAAATTATTAAAAGTTTATATCCAGAACTCTTCCCAAAAGGAATATTTCCCTGAGGACAAAAAAGTCATCAAAAGATTTGAAGATGGAGAATGGCATAATGAACTTAGTTTGCAAGGAGAATCACAATTTGGCTTTTGAATAGAGGACAGGTTTACTAGACAAGACTGGATGCAGAACGTCTAGTTGGGAAGCTGTGACCCTGTCCAAAACCAATACTAGGGGCAGCTGTGAATCACCAGAGTACCTAAGCTTTTAATCATTTTATGGATATGATAAATCTCAACTGATTATTTTAAAATTTATTATACTTGGAAATATGAAAAAAATTTTGCAGTCCACCTCTAACAATTTGTGCTATACTTTTCTTTTTATAATTTACCACTCCTTATTTTTCTCTTTAGTACACAAAAGAGAAAAGAATTTCTACTTTAGTCTATGCATTTTGACATGGGGCAGAAAATAATGAAATAAAGGTCAAAAGGGCAATCTCTGTCTTCAAGGATCACATTCCTGGTAAAAGATCCAAAATTTAGTTTATAGTTTCTGGTTTTCTTTTACTGGTTTTATCCTCGCCTTGAGAATTTTCCCATGTAACCCTAGAAGAAGCAGGATAATTAGTCATTTGCATTAATTTTGAGATAGTTTTGTTAAGAAAGCAAACAATGTAATTATTTGGAAGGAAAAGAAATAGATGGTGGGAACCTAATGTGTTCAATGTGATCAGAAAATTCACCTGACCTAGTTCTCTTCATCATAGACCAGAATGTGCAATGGATATAACATGCTCATTAACAGACGTCATTTCACCCTAGTAGGTGCCGATCAGTTTTCAGAGATTCATTTCTTAGAATTAAATATGGGTATGCTCCGGGATCATCCTAAGGAGGAAACAGACTGACTTGCATTCTCTGTTGATAATATTTTATGTTTTTGTACATTTATTAGATGGATACTTTAAACACTGAGGAGTAGGTTAGAATTTGGAGTGCTTAAATACCTCAACCAGTGATAGCGCCAAGAAATGAGTTTATATCACCTGCTTCCAAAGTTTGTGGCTAATTCCCTTTTCTCAGAAACACATCCCCTTAGAATGCAGAACTAGCTTTCAGTCAGTCAGAAAGGGAAGAGATGGTGGAGGGATTGCTTGCAAAGCAAACAGGACTGAAACTTTCCGTGCAATGAGTCAAAGGGGCTAAAAATATTCATTAAAAATGAAGTGAAAGATAACAGAATTTTCCTACAAACTTTTTAACCCCCCTTTTAATGTTATATCTGAGTCTAGCTGGAGTACAAACATACTCCACTGAACTGCATGTTGGACAAATATTATAATTTGATTTTTTCAACAAATTTCACCAATGTTTTGTTTCAGAACAATGCAAATAATTCTGTTGTGAATGATAATAACTATAGCTAATGTATTTTAAGCGTTTACTGTGTTCTTGGCACTGTGTGGAGGGTTTCTATATTTGTTAGCCTTCTCACAAATCCTGAAGTAAGTACTAGTATTCCCATTTTAGGGAGGATAAATAGGAAGTTAAATAAATTGTACTAGTTGCTTATCGTTTAAGTGCTGAAGTCAGAAGAACCTCAAATTTCCAGAACTGTCTTGTAGATTTTATTATGTGTTGAAGCATTGGAATGGCCTATAAGGTCAATTTGAGTTGGAATTGACTCACGAAAGTGATTTTTAAATTTAGATTTAAAAGTCACAGAGAATAACATGTGTTCTTACTTATTCTATTCTTTAAAAAATAACAACTTTTAACTGTGAATTCGGTGAAGGTTTATCGGTGAAGGCAGATCATGATGTTACATTCAGCAATCCATGCGCATTTTTTCCAACTCATTCATTGCAATATCCTCAAGATACTATACTTGAACCTACTGCTTGTTTTTCCTGTTTTCATTTCTCCTTAATTCTTAACCCACTGAAGTGTTGTCCTTGGCTAAATGCTACCCTTTTGAACTTTAATGGTTGATTAATATAACACGGGGCCGGGGTCACTTTAGATACAGATTGAAGAGTGGCTCAGAGCTGTAGTCTTGAAGAGCACACGAGTCTCTGTTCTCCCAGTAAGCCTGGTCTCTTTTATGATTTGTCGTCTCCATTGTCCAGGTCCTTCTCATGTGATCCTTTTGAGAGCAAGTGTTCGTGGTAGCCAGACACCATCTCATTCTTTTTGGTCTTAGGGATAGAGAGAGTGATATTTATGTGATTTATTATGTTCATTGTGCTCATTGTTTCCATAATGACTTCAATTTTCACTACTCTTCTTTCCTCCAGGTGAAGAAAGATTAAAAACTGCACCTGAGATGTCTTTTCACAACCCACTTTAGACCTCAGTCACTATTCACCAAAGTAGAATGTAGAACATTGTCTTTTAAAGCTGTGAACTGTTATGCTAATAATAGTTGTCCCCTGAAACCATGATCCATTGACTCATTCCTTTAAGGAATGACTATGTCTGAGGAGTTCTAATAACTTCTCCCATGGATGCTCCACCACCTTCATAGATATATTTGCAGCAAATACCTTCTATCAAATTTATATATACTCATGATTCTCCCACATCCATTCAGCCTGAGTATCTATCCATGCAATCACCTACTCACAGATCACCACTATTGTAGACTTGTATATATAACACCACCTGGTCTGTTGCCTTTCATTCTTGAGCAACACTGTGTATATATAAGAGCTGTCATAAGCAGGGTTCTCATATATAAATCACAGCATTCCATCTCGTTAGTCTCTGGCAAATATTTCAGGTTTGAGGAGCTCTGGACTTCAGAAGGTGGCTACACTTACTCTCCCCACAAAGAACAACTGAGGTGTTAAATGCAATGTCACAAGGATCTGCTATGATGATGGTGTGTTAGTCTGGGTAGACTAGAGAAACAAATTCATAAACACGCATATGGATATAAGAGAAAGGTTTATATCCAAGAGGAATGGAACATTGGGAAAGCATCCCAACCCAGTCCAGTTCAAAGTCATACATCCAATATTAGCCCATATGTCCCATATCAGTCTATAAAGTCTCCTTCCAACTCACGAGACACATGCAATGACACCAGGACAATCACAGACCAGTGGGTGCAGAGTCTTATGTATCCAGTGGTGAGACTTCCCAGAATTCTCTGGAGAAAACTATACCCACACAGAGGTTGTATTGGCTATCTCCAGATTGACAGGCTGAAATTGACACAGATCAGTGACTGCTACAAATAGGTAGGAATTAAGGTTGGCTATAAGAGAATGCTTCCCAGCCAGGAAATGCAAACCCAAACAACTATGGAATACCACCTAACACCCACAAGGATAGCCCAATCCAAAAAGAACTGGAAAACAACAGGTTTTGGTGGGAGTGTGGTGTGGAAACTTTCATTCACTGCTGGTAGTCTTGTAGATACATACAGTCATTGTGGAAAACAATTTTGGGATACATAAACAGATTGATATCGAGTTACCTCATGATCCAGCGATTCCAGTACTGGACATGTACCCAGAAGTAATCAGAAACAGGTCACAGCCAGATATCTGTGCTCCAATGTTCATCACTGTGCAGTTCACAATCACAAAGAACTGGAAACATGCAAATCCAGCTAGACCAGAGGATGTGGATGGGTACAGATAGGAAGTGGAAACACAGGGAATTCAGGACAGATGATCCCTTCGGGAGAGTGGGAATACCAGGAGGGTGGAAGGGAGGTGTGGTAGAAAAGTGGAACCTATTACAAGGATCTGCATACAACTTCCTTACTGGGTGGTGGGGGGGCGGGTGCAGACAACAGAAAAGTTCATGAGGAGAGACATCTGACATGGTAATAATTTATAAATCATCAAGTGTTCATGAGGGAGGGGAAGTCGGAGAGAGAGGAGAAAATGAGGAGCTGATACCAAGGAATCAAGTGGAAGGCAAATGTTTTTAGAATGATGGTGGCAACAAATGTACAAATATGCTTGACACAGTGGATAGATTATGATGAGTTCTACAAGTCCCCAATAAAATGATTTAAGGGAAAAGAAAGGTTGCAGTCCCAAGGACTCAAATAGAAGGTAAATGTGTAGAAAATAATGATGGCAACATATGTATAAATATACTTGATACAGTTGATGTATGGAATGCTATGAGAGATGTAAGAGCCCCCAATAAAATGATTTTTTTAAAGTCTAAATGTCCATCAATAGATGAACGGGTTAAAAAACTGTGGTACATTATGCATCCCTAAAAAGCAGCGATGTAAACATGAAACACCTCTTCTAGTGGAAAGAGTTTAGAAGAAATTATGCTGAAAAAGTTGGCCAAACACAAAAGGACAAATACAACATGAGTCCACTGAGTTAATTCAATCAACAGAATGGACACAGGAAAAAATGTACATATTTCAGTGTCTGGGATGAGGACAGGATACTATGGCCAGAGCCAGAGCAAACACAATGATGAATATGCCATCAAAATGCATAAATAAATAAAGTAAAAATATTTAAAAGATTCAGATAGCATGTGTGCAGAAAGTTGACATATCTCCTGCTCCCACCCCCATATACCATCATGGCCCGCAGAGGTGCAGAGGAAATACAAAAGAGAGTAATAGGGGAAGAGGGAACTACTCTACTCAAGAAGAGGGTGTTATTTATGTCTCCAAAGTAGAGGGAGAGGGTAAACCTCATTCTGCTGCACTAAGTTTTGAGGGTGGCATTCCTGCTTGGAGTACCTCCTTCACAGAGATGATTGCAAGGTCAGTCTCAGTTTGAGATATGACGTCCACTCACTAGATGACAGTGCTACAGAGGACAGTGCTGAGGATACAGTTTGAGGAGTGTGGCTGGCTTGACTTTCTCACAAGGAGGCAAACCAAGAAGGAGTGCAATAGACCAGCAATGAGAGCAAAGCCACAAAGTCCCTATGGAAGCTCAACTGTATACTTCTGACTTGGGAGGCAGTGCTTGGCCCATTTTCATTGGAGGATATCTACAAGGGGGCCACACAAAACATCTACTGGTATAATGGGGTGTGAGTGTTAAACTGTGCCATTCTTGACTGTAAGAAGAGAAATATGGTCTGGCAGAAGGCATACATCCTTGGAAATGAGTGCTGAGGACTAAAGGGTATAAGAGGTATTAGATAAGTGAGTCTTGGAAAAGAGATCCCTGAAAGAAAAGGGTATTGGACCAATGGATTTTAGCGGGTCCTGTTTGCTATTTAAGAGAGGGATACAGTTAGACCTGGAACTATTTGCATTCTCTCTCTTCTCACCCCCTATTTCTTTCTTTATTTGTTTGTCTATTTTTCTTTGGTGTCTACCTATATAAGAGAGGCAGAGTAAGCAATACCAGGAGACAGAAACAGGACCAAAAATTGGGGGGTGGACCATGGGAGAGGAGGGGGTGGGTAGAGGGGAGCAAGGAGCCAATAACAACAGGGACAGGGGAATGGTAGCAAGGGATGTAAAACCTTTGGGGAGAAAGATGTAGCATTCTGGATCATGTTTTATCAGTTGAAATGTATCTGAGAGGAATAACTGAGAGGTAAATGGGAGGTAAAGATCATAGTGGATAGTGGGGTAGGAGAAAAGAAAAAGAGGAAAGAACTTGAGAGCAATAATCATATATATAGGTGGCTGAGCCCCGGTGGCGTAGTGGTTGAGTGTGGTACGTACTGCGGTTTGGAGGTTCAAATCCAGAGCAGCAGCTCTCCAGGAGCAAGACTGGGCCTCCCACTCCCACCAGAGGACAGTGATGCCAAAAAATCATATAAAGTGATATGAATATAGATATGTATATATGTAAATATGTAAACATAGGTGCATTAGTCATTTCCATAAAGAACAGAAGATATATCCTGGGTGCAGTAAAGCACTTATGAAATTCCCTTTGGTTCTGTAATATTTCCTCTTCTTACTATTATCGTCCCAGTTTTGCCTCGTTAATCTTGTGTACATATATTTATATAATGAAGATCACCTGATGCATGAAATCAAACATAGATGAACCTGTCAGAAATAGATGGGGGTATGAGAAGGGAGGAGGGGGAAAGAATGGGACAGGAGAACTGATAGCAAAGATGACTGTGCAATACCACTCAATGAAAATGAATAATAGAATTGCAGGTTAATGGATACAGTGGATGGTGTGAGATATGGTAATAATAATAATAATTTATAATATAAGAATAAGGATTCCTGGCGGGCATGGTGGGAGAGGTGGGATAAAGTAGAGATGATACCAAAGAGTTCAAGAATAAATATAATATTTTGAAAATGATGGTGGCAGTAATTGTACAATTATGCTTCAACTAATTGAATTATAGATTGCTGTAATATTTGTAAGAGCATCCAAAAAATGATTTATCAAAAAAGAGCTCCAATCATTCTGAGATTGCTTTTATTCCCAAAGATTCTCCAATAGAACCAGGGATGGAGTTGAGAACAGATTCCTTTTATATCTATATGTCCTACATATCCTATGTTTTCTCTACATGTTCAGTTGTGTATTCTTGATTTCTAGATGCATGTTTTATATTCCAACAAAACTCAGTAGCTATTTGATCTGTAAATACCCAACATTTATCGCACGCGTGAATAAATAAATGAAGATATGTGTGTTCAAATTCCCTTGTTTCTTGTTTCTGGGCTGGTTTCTTTCCATTTATTCCTTCATTATACCATCTCCAATGACTTTCATGTGTCAAAGCCCTGTGGATTTTTCAGGTCTCAAGGCAAATGGTCTCTCTTTCACGAAGTTTCCCCTCATTATATCAACTAAAACAATCCCATCCCTCTTTGATATTACAAAGTTCTTTGATAGCCAATGGTAGTCAGCGGTTCCTGGGTGATTTGCCCTTTTCTCTTCTTAGTCCCTGAAAGCTGGTGTGATCTGAAAGGTGCAACCATGTCTTCTTCATCCTTGCCTCTGACAATGCCTAGCACACTGACTTGTATGCAGTCAGATGATATCAAATGTTCCTTGACTCTTAGTTTTGCTTGAATTAAAACCAGCTATTAAGGGACTAGAAGTTCTGGTGGGTTAAAGGTTGCATATTGGGCTGCTAACCTCAAGGTCAGCAGTGCAAAACCACAGATGGAGTACAGTGCTTGCTATTCTCAAGAGTCTCGGAAGCTCACAGGGGCAGTTCTACTCCACCCCATGGTGTCACCAGGAGTCAGAAATTATTTGATGGCAGTGAGTTTGATTTATGGTTCATTAAGAGACCAACTTTAAAAAAAAAACATGAGTGTGAACATGAATATGCCATTACACTTTGACATAATTACTCAGTCTGATGTTACCAAATAATTCCATTTCCATTCTGAGTCTGTATTATATTACCAAGGCTTACTGTGTACAAGTCATCAGGTCATACTTTTCCCAAGAATAATCATATTCCTCACAAAAGCTTTTTAAATTTGATATAATGTTCACTTAATCCATGTTGAAACTAAAACTCAGAGACGTTAAGTAAATTACAATTGTCACACAGTTAGTAAATGGCTGAGTTGACACTTATGTTAAAAAAGTGGTCTTAGTCTTGACTATACAGTAAATTTTAATGCTAGATAATTTTTCTATTTATATCTTAGCTTTGTTCCTTTACCCACATTAATTTATCAGTGGATGATCTGAGACTCTTGCAAATCAGTTTCTATTTTTAACTTGTATTACCTCTTATACTCAGTTGTCCTGATCTCCTTTGGCTTGAATGCAACCTTTGGGAAAGTGCTTGCTGTGTCTTAATGGACCCAGCTGTTCACTAAGGGGGATAAAGTCATAGATGTTTCTAGTGGCAGCTGTCTGAAAACCTTTGCCATGTTTAAAAACAAACTTAGAAAACTAGGCTCTTGGGTCCAGAGAACCATGTGAAATTTATTGTAAGATGGAAGATGCTTCAGGAAGCCCAAAAGGGAAAAGAAATCTTTTCACTTACATCCAGCAAGAGCTGCAAACAGCCAGGCTTATATTTTCTCAGTTACTCAGGAAGAATTTTCCTTCCTGACATCCACAAAGGCCTTTGTGGGAACTAGGAATTGGTGCAGCAGCACATTCAAATAATTTTCAAGATTGCAGTATTTGCTTTCCATAAGCCTGATTTGCAATGGACCTTGGCAAGGACACGCTATTGCGAAACTAAGGGAATGTATCAATCAGACAAATGTTTATTGGGCTGCAAGTACCAATGCTACTGAAGGAAAAAGTCCAAGTTGCCCTGAAAGTCTAAGCCAAAAACAAGGCTCCAGGAATTAATGGCATGTCAATTAAAATGTTTCAACAAATTGATAAAACACTGGGCGCATTCACTTGTTTAAGCCAAGAAATTTGGAAAATAGCTACTTGGGCAACTGATTAGAAATATCCATTCCAAAAAAGAGTGACATAAGAGAATGCTCAAATTATTGAACAATATCATTGCTTAAACATGCAAGTAAAATTTTGCTGCAGATCATTTAACAATTTTGCAGCAGTAAATTGACAGTGTGCTGACTGCAAGAAGTTCAGGCCAGATTCAGAAGAAGATGTGGAACAAGGGATATCATTGCTAACATCAGATGAATCTCTCCTCAAAGCAAAGCATATCAGAAATCTGTTTACTTGTGTTTCATTGAATATGTGAAAGGCATTCAACTGCGTGGATCTTAACAGACTATGGATAGCTTTGAGAAGAATGGGCATTCCAAAACACTTCATTAAACTCATGCACAATCTCTACATGGATTAATGGAACAAGGGAATACTGCAGAGTTTAAAATCAGGAAAGGTGAGTGTCAAGGTTGCATCCTCTCGTGACACTTATTAAATCTGTTTACTGAGAAAAGAATGAGAATCTGGATTAAAAGAAGGATGTGGCAACAGAATTGGAGGAAGGCTTATTAACAACCTGAGACATGTAGATGATACAACTTTGCTTGTTGAAGGCAAAGAGGGATGAAGGATGAGGGATGAAGGTCAAGGTTTGCAGCCTCCTGCACAGATTGCAACTAAATTTAAGAAGGCCAGCATCCTTAGAACTGGACCAATAGGAAGGACCATGATAAATGGAGAAAAGGTTGAAGTAATCAAGGATTTGGGTCTTGCCTGAAACCCCAGTCAATGCTCACGGAAGCAGGAGATCAAGAGACATGTAAATGTGCTCCACAGGATTTAAGTAAATGTGCTCCACAGGATTGCTTTAAAGTGTTGTAATGCAAGATTGCTACTTTGACCTAGGTGTGTGACCCATGTGTTGGTGAAGAGTCTTGGCAATACCATGGACTGAAAAAAAAAAAAACAACTGATCTGTCTTGGGGGCAGCGAAGTGAGAATGTTTCTTCAAGGAAAAGATAGGTAGGCTTAGACTCACATACTTCAGATATGCCTCATATACAAAGGAGAGGCCAATGCCTGGAGGAGCACATCAATCTTAGTAAAGAAGAGAGGCAGCATAAAAAGGCAGGTCATTGACCAAAACAAGTGACACAGTGGCCACCACATTGGGACAAACATGACAATGGTGAGAATGCTGCAGGCCTAGGCAATGGTTCTGTCTGTTGTGAATCGGATAGCTATGAGTGGGAACAACTTGAGGATGTCTAAGAACAATAACATAACAATTGAGTATCTTATCTCAGATGAGAGTTGGGGCATGCACTGGGCTCCCTAGAACCAACAAGTCAAACACATGGTCTGTCCTCAATATTCGGTATGTGTTGAATTGAAATCCAATAGGTTCTTCAAGTGAAGGTATTTTCTTTGTTATTCCCTTCATAACATCATATGCAAAATGGAAGTTGTAGATAAAGTGATTCTAAGGTTCCTTTCAATTTTCAAACGACAATTAACAAAATGTTTTTTCAAATGTACTTTATATTTTAATTTTCCCTATATACCACATGAAATATGTCTATGTCATATAGCATGATGAACTACCTATGAAAATGATTCCAATGTACTAAGTGGGGACATATACAGGTTCTAATCAGCAATTCAAAAGTAACATGCATTGCTGCTAGTGTTCTGGTTCATTTTTGTATGAATTGACTCTATACAAAATATGTTGAAACATGTTGTTGGGATCAGTGAATGACTACAGAAAAGGTTTCTCAGGAATATGTTTATCTTAGTTTTACTAGCATGCCTTCAGTTAAAATAGCAATACTTCTGTGTCATGAGTTGGGGGTGGGTGCTGTTTGAGGTCAGAGCTAATATCAATATTTAAAACAATTCAAAATTCAAGTTGACACTTTGCCAAATCACTGACGCTTTACAGCATGCTTTTGGGAAGACTGCTCACTTAAAACAATAGCTTTTATATGGATCAAGCATTTTAAGGAAGGTCAGAAAGACTTAAAGATGAACCTAGAGAAGAAAGATTCTTCAGTTTGCTGAGTGAAGAAATTATTACTGAAGTCCAGAAACGGATGGAAGAAGACCATATAATTATCTTTGATATCATATAATTATCATTGATTTGATGGCTACTGAAATTCAAATCTCATATAACTTGGCATATTCAAATTTAAGCAAATATATTGGTCAGAATCAGTTTTGGGCTAAATGAGTGCCAGAAGCATTGAATAAAGCCCAGCTAGTATCAAAAGCCACTTAAGCATGGTTGAAACGAATGACAATGATTTCATACAATGAATTTTAACTGGGGACAAGTCTGAGAATTGCCAATAGAGTAAGGCTCAATCAAAACAAGGCACATAAGGGCAGAAGCAGAGTTAGTCAAACCAAGACAAGGGGACCAGTTAATATAGTTTTGAAGGATTGCTTCATGAAGATTCCAAAGGCACAGGACAATCACAAAGGCTTATAAATATTCCAAAGGCACAGGACAATCACAAAGGCTTATTAGGGAGGGATTTAAAAAATTGAAAACATGACTGACTTAAAAAAGGTCAGATAACCAATCCCACATAGAAGAAGCACACCAGTCTGCATGATCAAGAGGTGTTGATAGGATCACATATCAGGCATCAAAGAAAAGAAGAATCACATCACTGTGAATGAGAGGTAGTGCAGAAGAGAGACCCAAAACACAGCTGTAGGCAACTGGACATCTGTGGAGGAAATGAGCCAGCCATGGTGCAATATTGCACTGATGAAGCATACATCTTTCCTCTAGTTCTTTAATGCTACCCCTCCAATCCCACTATCATGATCCCAATTCTACCTTACAAATCTGGTTAGACCAGAGGATGTGCACTGGTACGGATAAGAGCTGGAATCACAGGGAATCCGGGACAGATAAACATCTCAGGGCCAATAATGAGAGCAGCATTACAAATTGAGTAAGGGGAAGGTGGGGGAGATAGGGGAAACAAATCACAAAGGTCTACATATAACTTCCTCCCTGGGGGACATAAAACAGAAAGTGAATGAAGGAAGACATCAAACAGTGCAAGACATGAAAAATAACAACAAGTTACAAATTATCAAGGATTCGTGAAGGAGTGAGGGGTGGGGAGGGAGGGAGGAAATGAGGAACTGATATCAAGGGCTCAAGTAGAAAGAAAATGTTTTGAGAATGATGATGGCAACAAATGTACTAGTGTGCTTGATACAATGGATGTATGCATGGATTATGATAAGAGGTGTATAAGCCCCCAATAATATGATTTGTTTTTCGAAGAAAAAGGCCAGATAAGTCACACTGCTGGATTTCCCCCTTCATTATAAAGATGCACCTGCTCATTCTTTGAAGATAGAAAGGGCTGTCCTTGGAGAGTTTCATTGGGAAACTTTATCTCATCCATCCTTACACACCTGATCTTTCAGATATCAAGTTCCCCTGCTTGATACTTAAAAGGAACATGATTTATGCCACTCAAGGATGCAAAAACTGTCATTTGAAAATGTCTTAAATTGAAGAATGCAGAATTCTTGAGGGATGAATGGGGAGAAACGGAAACTTAGCCTTCAGTATATAAGCCTCAATGAAGGAATATTTCTAGATTAATAAATGTGTCTATGATCTTTAGAATTGCTTTATAACTTACCACTGTATATGTACAAAATAACCAGAGAAAATATAAAATGAAAAACATATCATCCTGTGTGACCAAAGCTCACTGTCGTCATGTCAATTCCAACCCCTGGTGAACTGTGAGGCACAGCAGCATTGCCTCTCTGCATTTCTGAAGACTCTCTGTCATTCCAGACCTCAGAAACCATATCTTTCTGCAGCTATCATTCAGAATAGTGATACAAATATAAAATACTTAAGAGTAAGGTGAAAGAGAATATTCTGCATGCAAAACTATAAAACTTCATGGCCAATGTAAACAAGGTGGATAAAAAGGAAATTGTACAGTGTATTTGGTAAAGAATTTAGTAAAGAAATATATAAATTAAACCTGACTTCAACTCTTTTGGGGAGTATGATTAAAGTTAAATTAAAAGTGACTCATGGGCTGAGCCCCGGTGGCTTAGTGGTTGTACGCGTAACTGCGGCCCACTGGGACGGAGGTTCAATTCCAGCAGTGGGGCTGGGCCTCCTACTCCCACCATTGGAGAGCAGTGATGCACCCCCCCCCAAAAAAAAGTGACTTGTAAGAATAATATATTTAGAATATTCAGGGATTTCGGAAAAGAATAATGAAAAGTTATTTTCCCAACAAATTATGTTATATTATAAAGCTGCAGAAATCAATAGTTTGGTACTGAAGTAAGGAAAAACATACTGATAGGTAGAACACAATGGAAGCCCTAAAGTAATACACTATGTGGCAATTGAATGCAAACCTGTGGTGGGGCAGCAGCCGATCTCCTCTGAAGTCACAGGATTGAGGAGCTTCCCATGCTTCACAAGCCCAAGGCTGGTGGACAGAATTTCCCTTATCTTGTAGTGAAGACTTTTAAAATATGTGTTCTCCTGAACGCAGGGCAGGAGAGCTAATGGACACCTCACCCTTGCGCTTAAGTACCTTTTCCTGATGTCACAACTGCAGAGACCCTATGTCCTATTTAATTGTAAGAGCACTAAGAAATGTGAGCTTTGTCTCACAAGAATATTTCGGGAAGAACACTTGACTCTGATGAACTGATTAAACATTTAAGAGAAACTAAAGTAAAAATAATCTGTTTCCAGCAAAAATACAAAAATACTAATGTAAGTGTTAGGCTGAAAGGAAATGACAGCAAATAAAACTAGGATCTGAGGCAAAGAATGAAGAATGTTGAAAATGACCAATATCTCGATAAAAAGACAACTGATGCCTTAAAAAGTGTTAGCAAATGATTGTGTATTTACAACATATGGAAAATTTAAGTGCATGAAAACAATAGCTCAATGAAGTAAACTAAAGGGACTATCCTGTTGTACAGCAGTTATGAATAAGTGAAATGGTACCTATGAACTATAAATGATTCTTATCATCATTGATCCAAGTCCAACTCATATATTAGGATAAATTAAGGATACATGTTCATTCTTCTAGAGTAGGCAGACTCACACTCACAAGATACATTTAAAACACTACAGAGAAAAAATTTTAAAATCTATTAAATTAAACTATGCAAAGTTAGAAAGTTAACACAGGAAGGTATATTTTTAAAAAGATGAGAAAAATATACAAGTTTTGCAAGTGATAATTTTAAACCCAATGATAGCAATGATTACATTAAGTATAATGGTCAAATAAAAGTGATGATCAAGTTGAATAAAAGTATAAGCTCAAGTATATACTGTCCACCAAGAGACACAAACAGAATTGCATGGTAACAGGATGAAAGAAGTTATGCTTTGTAAGTAGTTTAAGCCTAAGATAACTGATGAGGCTATATTAATATCTGACAATACAGGCATAGAATAAAGAATATTATCAGAGATAAAGAGAAACATTTTATAATAAAAATGGTTAATCTGTCAGGAAGATTTAACAATATTAAATGTGCATGCACCTAATAATTTAAAATACCAAAAACCCTCCCACTGAGTCAGTGCTGGCTCATAGAAACTCCTGCGGGCTTCTGACGCTGTAACCGCTTCTGGGAGTAGAAAACGCACAGCTTCCCCCACAGAGCTGCTGCTGGTTTTGATTGCAGTCCAGCAGCCAATCACGACAGCCCCAGGGATTCCTGCACCTAATATTAGAGATTCCAAATACACAAAGCAAAACCGTCATATCAAAATGGAGAAAGACAGATTCAGATATATACAGTGTTTTAAATCAATCTCTCATCAAGTTATATAATAAGGCAAAATATTAAAAAGACATATACAACTTGAACCAAATTCAGCAATTGTAAATGAAGTATTCCTTTAACGTGTATATGGAGCACTCATGGAGGTGGATTATAAAGCAAGTCACAATTCATTTCTAAGAATGAAATAATGCAGAGTGTGTTCTCTGATGATAAAAGCATTAAATGACAAATAAAAAGAGCATATTTAAAACCCTCCAATATTGAGGAATTAAAGAATACAATTCCAAATACTCCACAGGCCTAGAACGATATTACAAGGCAACAATACAAGAACAGTTTCTCATTAGTAGCTCACAGGAAACCTTCAAGTATCTAAAAAGACAAAAAATGATCCGTCACATACAAGAAGAAATAAAACATGCTGTGTATCTATATCTTCTAAGGACTTCCTTTTTAAGACTCCTTCAAAGAATATCTCAGGTGCAGGTATTTTGTGTAATTCTAGCAAATAATTAAGGAAATAATATTTTTCTTACATAAACTTAGAAAAGAGAGGAAAGACCAACATGACTTCAATTGCAAAACGTGGGAGACATAGTATGAAATATAAAACAAAATATTAGCAAACTGAAAAGAGATATATCAAGAATGATAATATAGTGTGATAAAATGAGCTTTATTTCAGTAATGCAAAGTTGAACTACCATTTAAAAATCAATGCAATTCAGAATATTAACAGAATAAAAAGAAAAACCATATAAATAGATGGAGAAAAACCATCTGTTCAAATCCAACATTTAATTTGGTGAAAACAAACAAACTTTCAAACCAGGAATAAAAAGAACTTTGTTCCAACAGATAGAAGTTATTTAAACTAAAACAAAATAATCTAGATAGCTATGCTAAATGGTGTGAACTATTGAAAGCTTTCATCCAATATCAGAACTAAAACAAAGACACATTCTCTTACCATTTTTATTCAGTTTATACTTGAAGTCCTGTCAAGTGCAATAAGGTACGATGAAAAATAAAGAAGTGGCGCTATAAGGTTTCTAAAGAAAGAAGTGAAAAATCATAGGCATCATGTTTGCTTATGTAGGATATACTAAGAAACCCATGGAACAAAGAAAAAAATCCTATAAAGAACAAGTAACATTGTATAGGAGATTTTCACAATATGTGCAAAGTAAAAATATTTCTGTTAGCATCTCACAATTAAGATTGAAGTTAAGGAAAGTTAATTTGTAATGACATTAAAACATGACATACTTAAAAATATTTAAGAATGCATGTAAGATCTCTCCATTTAAAACCATAAATTAAAAGAGGACTTGAATAAAGAGATATATTAGACTTGAACTAGAAGACTAACCATTGCTGAGAGAGCACTTTTCTCTAAATTGATCAATAGAGATAATGTGATTCAAGTAAACATTCCAACAGTCTTTTTATTTTCTTTTGTAGAAATGATCAAGGTGATTCCAAATATATATGGGAATTCACACAGCAGATCGTAGCCAAAAGCAAGAGAAGACCCGGTAGAGACGCACCGTACCTGATTTCAAGACTTACTCTAAGGGTATTATAGCCAATATGATATATTGATCATTCAGCAAATGCTATGCTGAGTATCTTCTGTGTGTCTCATGCTTTAATTTATTAAAAGTTGGCTTTATGAAAATCACTTTGTGTATATGATTTAACTGTTATCTACATATTCAGGTTGCTGGAAAAGTTTACTCCATTGTATTAGGGTGCTTAAAAAGGTTCCCGGAATTTTTTCATTTGTTCACAGTTGTAAGGATGATTAGGTAGCAAAATAAAGATTCAAAATCAAGTTTGCTTAATTTCAGAAATTAAACTGTTGATATCTCTTCCATAATGAATTCTTATCATACTATTTGTAAGAGTAATAGCCACTAGTTACTGAATTTCACTTGTGTCAGCTACACTGAATGAAGCCACGCCTTCTTCTGTTCATCACTCACATGCCGGTTTGTCAGACCGTATTAGCGTGTGTGTTTCTGTGACACTGGAAGTTCTGGCAACAGTATTTTTAAATACAAGCAGTGCCCCCATGTTACCCAGGTTTCAGTGGGCATGATGTTTAGACTAACACAGATTATGAAGAATGGCCTTATGATCTACTTCTGAAAGTTAGCTACAAAAATCCTGCTGAGTCACAACAGAAACATTTCTTACCTGCTTTGGACATATATACCATCAGGAGAGAGGGATATAAAGTAACTATAATAATGAACTTGAACTTGAGGTCATGAGTATGACATAGGGCTTGGTAATATGTTGTACATGAAGTCATGAGTAGGAGTTGACATGATCACTGCTATCTGCCTATACCTCTTATGTACAGTACTACAGATAAGTGCACATAACGGATAGGGAAAGCTGGTGGCACAATAAATTAAGCACTGGATTGTTATATAAAAGGACTGCAGTGCAAACTCACCAGCTGCTCTGTTAGAGAAAGTGGAAGCAATCTGCTTCCATAAAGACGTGCAACTTGAGCAACCCTGCTGAGTTGTTCTAGTCTGTCTTAGAATGTCACTGCGAGTTGAAAATGACTTAACAGCAGTGGGGTTGACATTTACATATCTATATATGCATATATATATTACTCCATGAAATTTATACTCTATAAGTATACATATGTATGCGTAATGTGTACCTATATAGGTATAAATGCATACATAGGTACACACACACATATATATACACACAGAGATATGATAGATACAAGATTATCAATGCTAGGCATATACATGATTAGAAATATTTGCCTAAGCTAATAATCAACTTGTGTGTAAAGATGGTAGTAAAAGGAGTTGAATTCCTAGATTATTCGCTATATTTAGCTTTATTTGGCGATTTATCTGCTAGCATAATGATGATAGCCTGCCTTACCTATCAGGAACAAATATCAGAATTCCAATGTATACCTAAATGTGTGCTAGCTTTTTCCCTTTTGCTTTTAACAGAGGTTAGTGGTGCCAATATTGTCACATGATAAAGAAGTCAAAGCCTTTGAAAATTAATGTTCATATCCCTGCAGAAATTCAGTTCTCATTTTAATTTAAAGCAAAAGTTTTTTTCTCATTCTCTCTTTTTCTTTCAGGGAGTTTTCCTATTTGAAAGCAGTCAAGTGTGTGTTATCATTATACTGGCAGTTTCTGAATGATTGGGGGAAAGATCAAAGTCCTTTGTTAATTGCTAAGTATAAGATATTTAATCATTTCATTGTGATTTATTGGGTGGAAATAGAATATGACAGCCTTCTCCAAAATTAATATACCACTAATAAGTGGATCAAGTAGCAAAAATATAATGAGATTTCCAAATATTAAACCAACAGATTATGGAGAAGCTTTTAAATGCAATAACTTACTTTCTGTCTCCCTTTTAAAACTGTAAAATTTGTTCAGTTGACCCTGAGATGAAAACTTGTGCAAATATTCAGACCTCTTTGTGAGCTCAATTACATCTCCATGGAAAGAGGTTGCTATTTTGCTCTTCAAAGAATAACAAGCTACTTTGTTGAACAACAAGATGTTTCATTAAGGAGGTCTTTGCCTTCTGTCAGCAATCAGGAAATAGTTGGCTAGGAATGTTTTACACGTCCTCTGCTTTCTTATATTTTTAGTTTTGGTATTTGAATTTATGTAACTGCAGGCACACTTACTGCAATGTGTCAAATCCCAAATGAATTTCCATTTGTCCTGAACAGAAACTTTTCATGAAAGTTTGAACTAATGTCTTTTACAATGGGATTTTTAACCACTAGGTCTTTTAGTTTGATAGGACAATGGTTGAGTTATGGCATCTGCTGACAGTGATTAGCTCTTAATAATCTTCCATTGGGTTGATTCTGAAGCACAAATGATACAAAGAAATAAACATCTATAAGTAAATTGACCATTCATTTTCTGCAGCTTCAACTCTGCTCAGAGCTTAAAGTCTTAGTCCCATATTTTTTATGATAATAATAATATTTTTCTCTGAAGGCAGTTTTGAGGATTAATTAATATAATGGATATTGAGCATTTAGCTCAATACCTACCAGGAAATAAATACACAGCATTATTTTCAATAATATTCTGATAATATTTTATTGTAATATACTATCATTACAATGCACAGTGTACATTCACATCTCTTATGTCAGAAGCTACAGTTGAAAAAAACATTGGTCTCTGCTGTGCTTAATTATTTCAGAATCAAATGTAGATAAATGAGTGGAATACTATAAAACTTATTAGTGGATATTTTTTACTGAAAAAGTGTGCAGTACTTACTTGCATGGAGGAAATCACATTAAAAAATACATACAATTTTAGGCAAATTTTTCACAACTTTTATTTATTTATTTTTTTAAATTGTTTATTTTTGGGGGCCCTCTGATGGTCCTGAGAGCTGCCAAGCCAGCGGGCCGCAGTCCCACACTCAACCACTTACGCCTCCAGGGCTCAGCCCCATTTTTCACAACTTTTAAGACAAATAGTAAACTGAATTTCTTACAGTGCAAATTTTCAGTAACTAATGATAATTTAACAAGCGTTCAATATAAAATTGGACAAAGAAGATAAAGTAGCTATAGAAGAGACTATGGCAACAGAAAGTTCTGAAAATATCCAATCTGTAGCCAATTAATCTGGGGGAATGAGTAAAGGGCTGAAAAGCTTAGAATAACAATTAATGAAAAAATTTAAAGGCCAATGGAATTTAAATTCTGTGGTATTTATGTAATTGTCAATATAAGGATTATGAGTGAAGGGTTGGAGTCTAGTCTGTCAATCGTATCATATCCACTGAAACCTCTGTGTCCGTGTGGGCTTCTGAGAATGCTGGGAAATCTGGTATTTCTTTCTTGAAGGCAGAAGACACCTCCCACTCACTGCTCATACCCTGGAAGACATAGCAGCTGACAAGACACAGGGACTCACCCTGATGCAGCCCTGGGTGATGGAGAAGTCATGCAGAGGCCCCTGCCAGGGGTGAGATGTTTCCAAAGACATCGGATCCAAAGACTTCCTACCAACTGGCTTGCAATCTTCTTCATATGGCATCATTGCATGTATTTTGTGAGCCTGAAGAGGACTTTGTAGATTATTGTCGGACTTATGGGTGATTATCAGACTTATAGATTCGAGGTGGACTGGGCTAAGATATTTTCTCAGTATTCAATTGTTCTTTTATAGAAATCTCTTTCATATACACATATGTATGTCTATGAATTTGTTTCTTTAGTCTACCCAGACTAGCACAAGTTCATTTAGATTCTCTGTTCTCAACTTGCAGCAGGAAACTTGAAAGAGTTCACTGAAAAAAATCCATTATCTTTCCATTTCATTTTTTCATGAGTTTTTGAATCCCTCTCATATATGAAAAAAATTTTAAATGAGGAAATCTGCTCCTATTAAATAACTATCTTAAAGGGAAATTTACTGGGAATATGACAAATTCAGTCAAAGCTTCTGGATCTCACACCTTTATTCAAAACATAAGTCAATGAAAATATTGAGAAATTAATCCATTGAATCATTTATTAATTTAATTATTTTTGAATGTCTCATTATTGCCTAATAGCTGGAAGGACCTGAATGATCAAAGACCCACTTAGCCATGTTCATTTTATTAAAGTTAATAAGATCAGAAGGTGGCATAATTAATTTCTTTTAAAAATGAAATTTACAATAAAGGTTAATCCAAAAGTATTTCCAAGGACTTATATTTAATGAGAAATGAAACTAACAAGAATTATCCAATTGCTTGAAAATTCTAATTGAGATTTCAGTATAATTAGTCTATGAAATAGTTTTTTCACTAAGTTAATGTTTCTAGACTTTTCTAGAGTAAATCAGGAATCTTTCTTTCTTTCTTTTGTTCTTTCTTTTTAATGTCATTGAGTAATACTTACCTGGCTTAAGAGATACCATGATAACTAAGGTGGTTTTCTCAGAGCGAGGCTTATCCACTGTACTCAGGATGTGCTGATCCCTACAATTTTCCCAAATGTGAGACACTCAACTATATAATTTGTGGTAGTGGGGGACTGCCTTCACTCTCTCCCCTGAAGAAAAAGAAAAATATGTGCTTTCACGCTCTCCCCTGAAGAAGAAGAAAAGTATTTGGCAAGAAAGTTGGAAACAATGAGGTCTGTTTAAAGTACATTGTAAATAATTTTAACAATACCCTTCCAAACCAAACCTGCTGCCATCAAGTTGATGCTGACCCTATATTGCCTAGACATTTAGACATATTAACTTAATTCCAACATGTGTAAATCATGTCCAATACATTTGAAAAATATTTCAGAGAATTTAACATTAACATCATCCTTATTGGTAGCCAATTTTCACATTTTGAGCCCAAAGTAATTTTCAATTAATAATTTAAAATAATGTCATAAATATATGTTATCATAATTAGGTACAATTTAATATATTTAATGAAAATATATGATGTTGTGGCAAAAATGTTCATTTCTAATTTTTATATCATGTCATAATTTCCGCTCTTTTTCCATTAGTGCTTCATGCTTTGATTTGTTCTTGAGAAGGTCTATACTATCAGAGTATATAGTCAAGGTTGTATCTTGGGTCTCATAGACTTGTTTAAAATTCCTTCAATGTCTGTCAGCTTGTATATGAGCAATTGATGGTTTGTTTCACAGTTGGCGACTATCCTTGTTTGGACTGATGTCAAAAGTTAAGGTAGAATAAATGAAAAACTACAGCCTGGAGTTTAGATATAGAAGTTTTTGATGGGAAAAAATACTGACTTCTGCAAGAAGCATCAAAAAAGATGGTAAGAATATAGAATCACTTTACCAAAAAGAATTGAGTGACATTCAACCATTTCAAGAGATAATATATGACAGTGGTTCAGCAGAATGAAGTTCACGCTTCACCAGGGTCATTAGTGAAAAACAAGGTTCAAGAAATTGATAGAAATTAAATTGTTTCAATAAGCTGATGAAGACTGGAAATGCACACTTGTCTATGCCAAGAAATTTGGGGCATAGTTATTTGGGTCAACTGACTGAGAGAGATCCATATTTGTACCCATCCCACAGAAAATTGACCTAACAAAATGCAGACGCTATCAAACATTATGAATAGCAGTACATACAAAAAAAGTTTTGCTCATGGAATTCAATGATAGTTACAGCAGTAGATAAACAGGGAGCTGCCAGAAATTAAGACTTAGGAACTTAAGATTCTGAAGAGGACATGGCAGGAGGGATATTATTATTGATGTCAGATAAAAATAGAACATGGCTAAAAACAGAAAATATCAGAAAGATGTTTATCTGTGTTTTATTGAGTGTGCAAAGGGACATGACTGTATGCATCATTGCAAACTACGTGTAACATTTCAAAGAATAAGGGTTACAGAATGCTTTATTGTACTCACATGGAAGCTGTACTTGGACCATTAGCAGTCATTCGATGTGGAAGCTATATATAGATCAATTGCAATTATTTGAATAGAACAAAGTTGGAAATCAGGCAAAATATATAAGAGTCATATATTTTCACCATACTTATTCAGTCTGTATGCTCACATATAATTCAAGAAAGTGGGCTAAATGAAGAAGAATGCAATATCAGGACTAGATGAAGACTTATTAATGCCATTTGTTTTATAGACAAAATAACTTTTCTTGCTGAGAACAAGGAGGCTTTGAGTCTCTTGCTAAATAATACTATCTGCAATCTTCAGTATAGATAGGCCCTCAGTGTAAAGAAAAGAAAAATTCTCAGTTTATAGCATCATGATAAATGAAGTTACAGAGAAAGAAAGTTGTCAAGGCTTTAATTTTACTTTGACACACCACTGATGATCATGAAAGTAGAAGTCAAGAAATTAAATGTTTTGGGGTAAATCTGTTACCGAGAGCAAGGATACTTTGAGGATTAATGTATTTTCCTTTGTCTTATGTGCATGTGGTAGTTGGACAATGAATAAGGAAGACTGCAAAATAGTTGATATATTTGGATTATGGAATTGACCAAGAATATTGAAGGCACTGTGATTTGGCTGAGAAACAAATGCAATCTGTCTGGGAAAATATAAAGTAAGAATTCTCCTTAGAATAGTGAATGGCCAGGCTTAATCTCACCCATTTTATACATGTTATAAAGAGAGGTCAGTTGCAGAGAAAATACATCATTCTTTGTAAGGTAGAGGGTCATCAAAAAAGAGGAATACTCTCAAAGAGAAGGATTGATACAATGGTTGCAATAATAGACTCAAAAATTGTGAGGTTAGAGCAGGATTGGGAGTGGTTCATCCTGTGTTGAGCAAGTCAGAACTTACTCAACAATACCTAGCAACAAAAACACACATATACTTATATATGTGACTTCAATGTTAAGATTTATATTTTCCTGTCAGTTTTAACTTTTGTATTTTAATTGGAGCTTTAGGTGGATTCTTTTTACTTGAATGGGTCCTCCAGAGATGTACAATCAGTGAAGTTTGTATCTGTTTATATATACCACACTCAAATGCCTTCAAGTCAATACTGAAACTCTGTGGGTTACTGAGATTGTAAACATGAACAGTAATAGAAAGTTCAATCTTTGTTCTGCTGAGGTGCTAGTTGTATCAGATGGCTGGCCATCTAGATCACAGCTAACAAGTAGCCAACTTGATCACCAGAGCTAGAAAGCGATTGGTTTCAAGAAATGGCTTTCACAGTAGTAGAAATTGGTGCATTCAGTCCAGTTTAAGTCAGGCTTCCTCTGACTTGTAGAAGCTAATGCATAGGAAGTAGGATGGTGAAGCAGAGACTAGGGGAATTGGGGGTGGCAGCATTGATGATTAATTCTATTGAAGGAATTCACTCATGGTAGTCCACTGAAGAACAGCTCCTGAAATAGGCAGGTGAAGCAACAGGAAGCCAAGGATTCAGTGGGAAGATGCATACAGCTCCTGCAAGAAGGTGAAAGACCAGAAAATTTGACACTGCTCAGATTCTCTCCCTTATACAAAAAGACTTATAACACTGTGTCAGCTACACAATATGTTGTTAATTTGAGGGTTTTCAAAGTGAGGGGGTGGGGTTCTGTCTGTTGATGAGGTCACAGCTTGCTGACCTCATTTGGACACACTAAGGTGATAAATAACTCGTTGGAGGCAGGAAACATGCTCACTCCCTGGGAAATATTACTGACAACAAGCCTGACAGAGTGATGCCGATGCAGCCAGAGCTCTGGAGCCAGAGGAGCCACATGAATCACATGGAACCTCCAGCAGCACTGAGATGCTTACTCTGTCATTGGTTCGACAAGAAATTTACCAATTGCTCTATGATCTTCCTGAATTGCACATCACTGTATGTGTTTTCTGAGTCTGAAGAGAACTTTATTGACTGGTATTGGACATATGGGCTAAAACCACACTTACGGACTTTCTCTGGACTGGACTGTGATGTTTTCTCAATATTCAACTGCTCTTATATACAAAGAGACATTTGAATGTCTCCCTGGATTTCTCTAGTCCACCTGGAATGAGATATTTTGGTACCTTGAGAGTAGGGTAGTAGAAAAACAAATCATAACAATAGAGAGTGAATGCTTGTTTGACCTCTTGCTTATGGTTGTTTTACTTCTTTGTCTAGCCAGAGGTTAGATATGCCCAGGCAGTTTATTGGGTAGTTTTCTGTAAAGAATATGGGAAATTAAAGTTTTAATTATTTTGTTTGGTTGGAGCCTGTGTAAATGGTGAAAATGAATGTGATTAATGTATATTTTGAGCTCAGGAGACAAAATCACCCCTTGAACTTCTTAGAGTTGCTTAGCAAAAATGGCTGACAGCGTCAAAATGGCTTACAGCAAACCTGACTCTGGCTTGTTGGTGTCAGAAGTCTAATTCCATATTTTTATATCAATAGAATAGTTTAGATAAAGAATTAGATAAGCTAAATAAGGATTGAACTTGGCTGTTTTAAGAATTGAGATTAGTCTCTGATTCTACTCTGTTTATACTAATTTCTTCTACTTATTACTGTAATATAATGCTTGAATTATTGGAAGATATGAAAATAGAGAGTTTGTAAGCCTACTTGCCTGGTGCCATTAAAATTTCTTTTTTAAATGGGTTTAAGACAACCTGCAAAGAAGACTGAACAGATAAGCCCCACCCAGTGCTTTGAAGTACTCATTGCATTTGCATTTCAAGAGACTTGAAATCTGTGGACAGATTGAAGAAAATAGAATTTAGGCTTTTTGAATCATAAACTAGTGGTTTTTGTCAGAAGCTGGGGGGATGGGGGAAATCTGGAGCCCTAAAGAAACTCTCAACTCTAGGATTAAACTGTACATGGAAGCCTGAGGGCAAGCTGAAATGCTTGCATGGACACCAAGAAGGTTACATTAGACAACATCCCAATTTATAGGTTTGGCTCTGTCCCTACTCTTACCAAGGAGTGTCTAGCTGACATAATCCCTAAGCATCACAACTCTGAAATATTAAAAACCCACAGCCATAGACTTAATCTTATAAGGTTTCTATAGCTTTGTAAATCTTTATGGGAATAGACAACTTCATCTTACTCCATCAGATCCCCAGATAGGTTAGAACTACTGTCTTTGCAAACTAGTTAGTGATTATTCTGTGAGCTTCAAATTACTCCTTCAGGATTTCTAATTATCAAGCATCAATCATTATTGTCACTATGTTTTCTTACTTGAGTCATTTTTTTTACAAGTATATCTCCATTATTCCTAGAATGCATGTCTCATGAGTGAATGCCTGAGGCTGTTATTCTATACTACATGATATTTAACTGTCTAAGATGCTTTCTAAGTGTAATCCTTAAGGGGAAAAAAACTTTGATTTTTTTCTTCTTCTATTTGTCATTTTTCTTGCAGGTTCTTCTTTTTTAAAAAAATCATTTCATTGTAAGCTCATACAACTCTCATCACATTCCATACATCCATCCATTGTATGTCAAGCATATTTGTACATTTGTTGCCCTCATAATTCCCAAAACATTTGCTTTCTACTTGAGCCCAAGGTATCTGCTTCTCATTTTTCCCCTCCTCCCCTGCTTGCCTTTCCCTCATTTACCCTTGATAATTTATAAATTATTATTATTTTGTCATGTCTTACACTCTGATGTCTCCCTTCACTTTCTTTTCTGTTTTCTAGACCCCAAGGAGGAGGTTATAGGTAGATCCTTATAACCAGTTCCCCCTTTCTACCTCATCTTCCCTCCACCCTCACTGCACCAACACTCTCATCACTTGTTTTGAAGGAATCATCAGTCCTGAATTTCCTTTGTTTCCAGTTCCTATCTGTACCAGTGTACATCCTCTGATCTAGCCGAATTAGTAAGATAGAATTGGAATCATGATAGTAGGGAGGAAGCATTTAAGAACTAGAGGAAAGTTACATGCTTCATTGTTGCTACCCTGCACCTTAACTGGCTCATCTCCTGGAGACCTTTCTGTATGGGAATGTCCAGT
The DNA here is from genome assembly GCA_004026705.1 of Nesogale talazaci. Lineage (NCBI taxonomy): Eukaryota > Metazoa > Chordata > Mammalia > Afrosoricida > Tenrecidae > Nesogale > Nesogale talazaci. Next base: position 67,539 of record PVJH01010458.1, read on the forward strand.
TGTCTGCAGATGGGCTTTGAGTCCCCAGTCTGCACTCCCCCTCATTCACAGCGATGTGATTCTTTTGTTCTTTGATGCCTGATACCTGATCCTTTTAACACTTCATGGTTAAAAAGGCTGGTTTGCTTCTTCCATCTAGGTTTTGTTGCTTCTGAGTTAGAAGGCCACTTGTTTACCTTCAATTATTTTTATTATTTTATTGGGGGCTCATACATCGTTTTTCACAATACATAAATAAACATACTGTGCCAAGCACCCTAACATGTCCACTGTTATTATCGTTCCCAATCGTCCGCCTTTTCCCTTGAGCCCCTAGTATCAGCTTTTCCATCTCTTCCCCTCTTCCCCTGCTCTCTCCTCCCCACCAACCCTCAATACTTTATACATTGTTATTGTTCTGTCATATCTTACACTGCCCGACCTCTCCCCCAACCCACTCCTTTGATGCCCGTCCTTCAAATAGGAGCTTGTGTATGTCCTTGCAGTTGGTTCCGTCTCTCTACCCCACCTTCTTTCTACCCTTCCAGCTTCTCCAATCTAACCATTGGCCCAAAGGGACTCTTCCATCTTTGTTTCCCCATATCTCCACCTCCCCTCTATACTAGTGTTCCTTCTCCAGTTCATCTGGGTTTATAAGATAGAGTTGGGACCATGATGGTTGGGGGGGAGGGGAAAGAAGACTTCAGGAACTAGAGGAAACTTGTATGCCTCATCACTGCCCAGCTGCAACTTGACTGGTCTGTTTTCTCCCCGTGACTTCCCCGTAAAGGGATGACCAATTACCCACCAGTGGTCCTTAGGTCCCCACCCTGCTTTCCCCCTCATTCTTTTTTTTTTGGGGGGGGGGCATCACTGCTCTCCGGTTGTGGGAGTAGGAGGCCCAGTCCCACTGCTGGAATTGAACCTCTGTCCCAGTGGGCCGCGGTCCTGCGCACAACCACTACGCCACCGGGGCTCAGCCTCCCCCTCATTCTTAATGGCGTGATTTTTGTTCTTTGATGCTTGATACCTTCAATCTTTTAAGACCCCAAATGTTATATCTTTTGACAGCCGGGCATCATCAACTTTTTTCACACATTTGCTTATGCACACATTTGTCTTCAGCTATCATGTCAGGAAGGTGAGCATCATGGAATGCCAATTTAATAGATCAAAGAGTTCTTGTGTAAAGAGAGTACTTGAGTGGAGGCCCAATGTCCATCTTCTTGCAGGTTCTTAAAGTCTTCATAGGCAGATTTGCTTCTTTTATTGTAAAGCTGGCCTCTCCATGTGTATTGGAATGCAAATATTTTTCTCTGTTTTTTCGCCAAATGTACTATAATTTAATTTTTGTCATTTGCAATTTATTTTTAATGTGCATTCTCTTGCTTTTAGAAACTTTAAAAAATAACTATATTTTTTCTATAAAACCTTCTCTATGGTTTTATTTTGAGTGTCTTTGAGAATAACATACAGATAGGTTTTATTTTTCCACATATAATGGTAATAACATTAAATAGAATAACGTAGCCCACTTATATTTTTTGTGAAATTTAACATTCATATTTTTAATTTGTACATTCTTTATAATAACTCATGTGAAAGAATTTCTTCATATTCTATCTTTTTTCATTGATTATGTCTTATATATCTATTATCAATACAATGTATTATTTCTATAATGTATATTTCTTTTATTCCAATACTAATTTTGATATTTACCTTTTATATGAATTATATAGAAATTAATGACCTAATTGATCATGTGAAGTAGTCCTGGTGGCACTGTTAGGTAAATGATGGACTAGTAAGTTTGGTGGTTCAAGCCCGTTAGCCACTCTGTGGGAGAAATATGAGAATGTGAGATCCTATAAATACTAACAATCTCAGAAATCCTATGTACAGTCTCTGAGTTGGAATTGTAATCATGTCCATGGGCTATATTTTCTCAATGATTTTGGTATTGAAGAAAAATGAGTTTTCTACTCTTGTAAAAAATAATAGTTTCAGAAAATCGAAGGGTTAGTTCTAGTTTGTCCTACAGTGTTGCTATGAATCAGAATCAACTCTTTGGTAATAAATTTAGATACAATGGTTCTTATTCATCTAAGGAGTTCTGGTGGTGCAGTAGCTATAAGCTGGGCTGCTGTGCAAAAGGTCAGCAGCTTGAAACTGCCTGCCACCCTTGGTTAGGAAGATTGGGCTTTCTTTTCTGTTCCCATAAACACTTACCCTCTCTGAAACTCGTGGGGCCTGTCCTGCATGGTCTGTATGAGTCAGCATCAACTTAATGGCAGAGAGCTTGAGGCATCTAAAGATACTATAACAAAAATAACATTCATGGATCGCTTTCTCAATCAATAAGAGGCTAGAGGTTTGAATTCAGTTTTCTGGATCTTGGGAAAGGTTTTTTTTTCACTGTCAGCTTTGTATAATAGTCATTGTCTCTTCAGCTTCTTGGAAATCTCCATTTGTCTCATCTAGGTATTTCTTCTTTCAAGTGCTTTTATTATCTTTTATATCTCAATATAAATTGGCTTAAGGTACACTTTACAGTAAGAAATTAGGATTTTGGACACATTTTAGAGAGAAACAGTACAAACAAAGTGGCATATGAAAGATTTTTAAAAACTAGTTGTTTAGATGATCAGATAATTCCCTCAGTCTGATTCTATCATTCTTTATGGTGTAATTACTGTAGTTTAAAAATAAGGGAATTTTTGTTAGTTTGTTTTCTTTTGGTGGGTTTTTCTTTGTTTGTTTTTTTTAGAATGTAGAAGAGCGCAAACTCCGTCCCCCATTACCACAAATTCTGCAGTGGAGCTTTCCACATTTGGAGAAGTCACAGGGGTTAGCACATGTGGAATGCAATGGATAAGCCTCACCCTGGGAAAACCATCTTCTTGATCATGGTATCTCCCCTGCCAGGTAAGTATTTGCTTTATTTTGTTTTGCTTTTTACATCTCTAGAGATTGCTGTAAACAAAGTAATAGGGTAAGGCCTGGGCATAGTTTTTCATTTTACCAAGAAAAATACAAACAATGTTTTGAGACAAGAGTATTCCTCGAGTTGACAAAGTATGATACATTTTCATAGGTACATTTTAGGAATTGAAATATTGATTAGAAATTATTCATAAATTAGGATATAGAGCTATGAATTATTTTGAATCAAATTTAGAGGTGGAAGAATCATGCAATAGGTAAAAAATCAGTTTGGGAATTAAGAAAAGCAAATTAAAATCTTTTGTCCATCAATTAGCTATACTCTTGGGTGAACCTTTTAACCTATTTTCTGACCTATAAAATAAAGTGACAGTGTCCACATGCCAATGATTATTTTCCATCCATGACTGATAATAGCTCAAGATGTTCAAGTAAGATTTTCTTTCAATGGGAGCATTCCAGGGAAAACTTCTTTTCAAATTCTACATTTTTTCTCATTGTAAAATCAACAACCACTCTGTTCCTGGAACTTTCATAAAAGGAACTAATTCTGTGACACTTTGAATTTTTTATTTAATGAATAATACTGAATCTGGCCAGGTAAAGCCATTGATGCAGCTTTGAAATTGTTTCCTCTACTTTTGTGAATGAACCGTTCCGTCATAATACCTCATTCTGTGACAGGGAGTCTTATAGCAAGCATGTGCACATATCCCCTATATAAAGGGATTATGATGGGGACATAAGAAAGACACTCCCATTGGAACTCATTCTAAGTACTCTGAAAGTCCACTCATATCATATTTTTTCATCTTCCGTGCAAATAAAATGCTCTTGACACATTTAGTAAGAGCTATAGCTAATAAAGAAGAAAGAACCCTGTACATCAAGTGGATGAAATGATATGATTTTATTCTTCTTATTACTTAGTAGTTTTCAAGTCTTTAAGTTCTTCTTTAATTTACCCAATGAGAAACATGGTTTTACAGAGCGTGCAGAGTTTAAATGCTAGTGAAGCTTCCTTGCTTGTTTTTCTCGAGAAGACCTTACTTCCTCATTCTGTAATTTAGGAGCTATAGTAAGTTTCCTTTTTGAAATAAACAGATACAGAGAATGAGAATCACTAGCCCAAGATTCTCTGCTCAAAAGCAAAAATAGAAGCTTTCATTTCCATGAACAATTTATCTAACATTTTGAAGAATGGCAAAAATCATTCAGGGTGATGATTTCTTCAAGCTTTTCAATGACTTTAATTCTGATACCATTTCCATCTGTGATAGAATGGGCACCAACTGTGTCTTTTCTTCTGTGACACAGACCAAAGCTACACTTCTCAGACTCTGTTTTGGTGAAATCTGATCATATAGATGAGTTTTAGATAATGGAAGATTAACAGAAGTGATGCATACTACTTATAACTCCAAATTCTGAGACTCCAAATTCTGAGCATTTAAATTTGGTAATGATGGCTTAAACAATGTGAATTTATTAATTGGCTGCAGAAATCTCAGAGCCTTTATATCCATGAGTTTGGAAGAGGTGACTCCATTAGACAGCATTTTCAAGCAAAATGTTAATTATATCCCTTCCCATTTTGTTTAAATGAATGTAGTTTAAGGAATCTGCTCACTGGAAAGGAGTTGATGCCAACTAAGAGCAATGCTCCAGGACAGGACAGAATTGCCCCCAACTGAGACTATAACTCTTTTTTGGAACAGAAACCCCCACCTTTCTCCCTCAGAGCTAGTTGGTGGTTTGGAACTACATACCTCAACCTTGTGGATAGCAGCCCAACTCATAACCACTATGCTTCCAGGGCTCTCGTTTTAAGGGACATCGAACTTTAAGGGTCATAGGTATTTCCTTTCCATCACAGTTGGATAATATTCACATTTTTTGCCTTATGTGCTGTTGATAAGCAAATTGTATAACAATGTTGCTTTGACGCAAAGTCAACCATTCATAGATAGAAAAGATACTGCTCATAAGTAATGGTTGGATGGTAAAGAGAAATCTCTTTGTTCTCCCAATGTTAAGCTATTTCTTTCTCTGATTTGTTCTGGTTTTAAAATTTTTCTTGGTACTATGTAAAATCTCTCATATGTCTAATATTAATGGAAGGCAAGAGAGGTAACAATTAACTGGCTCATAGCAACGAAACACTTCTGTGGCGAATTCATTGTCACACCAGCAATCAAATTTTGGGGCAATGGGGCACAGCATTTAAGAAGGTTTAATTATGGAGGGCTGAGCCCCGGTGGCGTAGTGGTAGTGCGCGGTACTGCGGCCCACTGGGAAGGAGGTTCAATTCCAGCAGAGGGGCTGGGCCTCCTACTTCCACCACCGGAGAGCAGTGATTGACCCCCCCACCCCCCCAAAAAAAGAAGGTTTAATTATGAAGACCTAGGGCTATCCTTTGTTTAGTTATGAAATTTTGACAACTAGTATATAGATAGGCTCTGAATCCTGTTTAATCACTTATTAACTAGGCCTTGAGTAAACTCTTTGACTTTCTTAACCATCGGTCTTTTTTATCTGTAAAATAAAGGTAATACAAACATCTACACCAAAGGATCTAATAAGAAACTATATTGTAATTAACATCGGTTGTTATTATTAGAGGGAGCTTCATGTGCAGTGGTTGTGTGCCCAGCTGCCAATGCAATCCATGATCAGTGATTCAGACCCCTCAGCGGCCCCCCCAGGGAGAAAGGTATGACAGTCTGCTTCCATTAAGATGCATAACCCTGGAAACAGTAGGTCATATATGCTCATTCTGAGTCAGAATCAAGTGCACAGCAATGGATTTGGTTTATTAATTTTTTATCAATATGAATGATGCACAAAAGTTGTTGGCGACGCCCCCTCAGTCCGAAACCGGTCAAGAGGAACCGGTACAGACAGGCCACGTAATCAAAGTGAAGCAACACAGATGACGCCCGAGGTTAACTGTTCGTAATCTAAGTGAAGCAACACAAATGGTGCCCGAGATTAACTGTTCGTAATCTAAGTGAAGCAACACAAATGACGCCCGAGATTGACTGTCCCAGGAGGCAGTGACTGCAGTATGACCGCAGTATGCTCCAGCGCAAATAGCACGCCCTCCTCCCCCCAGCTCAGCCTTGCAAAACACTCCCTCTTTCCCTACCTATATATGCCCTACCCTTTTTAATAAAGTTAG